>CM050167.1:2852815-2947815 GCA_027410445.1 Discoglossus pictus
AAGTGTCTCTCTGTCCCTCTCTGTCTCTCTCTGTCCCTCTCTGTCCCTCTCTGTCCCTCTCTGTCCCTCTCTGTCTCTCTCTGTCCCTCTCTGTCTCTCTCTCTGTCTCTCTCTCTGTCTCTCTCTCTGTCTCTCTCTCTCTCTCTGTCTCTCTCTGTCCCTCTCTGTCTCTCTCTTTCCATCTCTGTCTCTGTCTGTCTGTCTCTGTCTCTCACTGTCCCTCTCTATCCGTCTCTGTGTGTCTCTGTCTCTTTCTGTCCCTCTCTGTTACTCTCTGTCCCTGTCTGTCTGTCTCTTTCTCTCTCTGTCCCGCTCTGTCCTGCTCTGTCCCGCTCTGTCCCTCTCTGTCTCTCTCTGTCTCTCTCTGTCTGTCTCTGTCCCTCAATGTCCCTCTCTGTCTCTCTCTGTCTCTCTCTGTCCCTCTCTGTCCCTCTCTGTCCATCTCTGTCCCTCTCTTTCCCTCTCTGTCCATCTCTGTCCATCTCTGTCTCTCTCTGTCCCTCTCTGTCTCTTGCTCTGTCCCTCTCTCTTTGTCTCTGTTCCGTTCTGTCCATCTCTGTCTGTCACTGTCTCTCTCTCTGTCCCTCTCTGTCTCTCTCTGTGTCCCTCTCTGTCCTTCTCTGTCTCTCTCTGTCCCTCTCTGTCCCTCTCTGTCCGTCTGTCTGTCTCTGTCTGTCTCTGTCTCTCCTTGTCTCTCTCTGGCCCCCTCTGTGTCTCTCTCTGTCTCTCTCTGTCTCTCTCTGTCTCTCTCTGTCTCTCTCTGTCTCTCTCTGTCTCTCTCTCTGTCTCTCTCTGTCTCTCTCTGTCCCTCTCTGTCCCTCTCTTTCTCTCTCTGTCCATCTCTGTCTCTCTGTCCCTATCTGTCCATCTCTGTCTGGCTCTGCCTCTCTCTCTCTGTCCCTCTCTGTCTCTCTCTCTGTCCCTCTCTGTCTCTCTCTGTCTCTCTCTGTCCCTCTCTGTCTCTCTCTGTCCCTCTCTGTCTCTCTCTGTCCCTCTCTGTTTCTCTCTGTCCCTCTCTGTCCCTCGCTGTCTGTCTCTGTCCCTCTCTGTCTCTCTCTTTGTCTCTTTCTGTCTCTTTCTGTCTCTGTCCCTCTCTGTCCCTCTCTGTCCCTCTCTCTCTCTCTCTCTCTCTCGGTCCGTCCCTGTCTCTCTCTGTCCCTCTCTGTCTCTCTCTGTCCCTCTCTGTCTCTCTCTGTCCCTCTCTGTCTCTCTGTCCCTATCTGTCCATCTCTGTCTGGCTCTGCCTCTCTCTCTGTCCCTCTCTGTCTCTCTCTCTGTCCCTCTCTGTCTCTCTGTCTCTCTCTGTCTCTCTCTGTCCCTCTCTGTCTCTCTCTGTCCCTCTCTGTCCCTCTCTGTCTGTCTCTGTCTCTCTCTCTCTGTCTCTTTCTGTCTCTTTCTGTCTCTTTCTGTCTCTTTCTGTCTCTCTCTCTCCCTCTCTGTCCCTCTCTGTCCCTCTCTGTCTCTCTCGGTCCGTCTCTGTCTCTCTCTGTCCCTCTCTGTCCCTCTCTGTCTCTCTCTCTGTCCCTCTCTGTCTCTCTCTTTCCCTCTCTGTCTCTCACTGTCCCTCTCTGTCCCTCTCTGTCTCTCTCTGTCCCTCTCTGTCTCTCTTTGTCCCTCTCTGTCACTCTCTGTCCCTCTCTGTCTCTCTCTCTGTCCCTCTCTGTCTATCTCTGTCTCTCTCTGTCTCTCTCTGTCTGTCTCTGTCCCTCTCTGTCTCTCTCTGTCTCTCTCTGTCCCTCTCTGTCTCTCTCTGTCCCTCTCTGTCCCTCTCTGCCTCTCTCTCTGTCCCTCTCTGTCTCTCTCTGTCCCTCTCTGTCTCTCTCTGTCTCTTTCTTTCCCTCTCTGTCCCTCTCTGTCCCTCTCTGTCTGTCTCTGTCCCTCTCTGTCTCTCTCTTTGTCTCTTTCTGTCTCTGTCCCTTTCTGTCCCTCTCTGTCCCTCTCTGTCCCTCCCTCTCTCTCTCGGTCCGTCTCTGTCTCTCTCGGTCCCTCTCTGTCTCTCTCTGTCCCTCTCTGTCTCTCTGTCCCTATCTGTCCATCTCTGTCTGGCTCTGCCTCTCTCTCTGTCCCTCTCTGTCTCTCTGTCTCTCTCTGTCTCTCTCTGTCCCTCTCTGTCTCTCTCTGTCCCTCTCTGTCCCTCTCTGTCTGTCTCTGTCTCTCTCTCTGTCTCTCTCTCTGTCTCTTTCTGTCTCTTTCTGTCTCTTTCTGTCTCTTTCTGTCTCTCTCTGTCCCTCTCTGTCTCTCTCTGTCCCTCTCTGTCACTCTCTGTCCCTCTCTGTCTCTCTCTCTGTCCCTCTCTGTCTATCTCTGTCTCTCTCTATCTCTCTCTGTCTGTCTCTGTCCCTCTCTATCTCTCTCTGTCTCTCTCTGTCCCTCTCTGTCTCTCTCTGTCTCTCTCTGTCCCTCTCTGTCCCTCTCTGTCCCTCTCTGTCCCTCTCTGTCCATCTCTGTCCCTCTCTGTCCATCTCTGTCCCTCTCTGTCCCTCTCTGTCTCTCTCTGTCTTTCTCTGTCTCTCTCTCTCTGTCCATCTTTGTCCCTCTCTGTCCCTCTCTGTCCCTCTCTGTCTCTTTCTCTGTCCCTCTCTCTTTGTCTCTGTCTGTCCATCTCTGTCTGTCACTGTCTCTCTCTCTGTCCCTCTCTGTCTCTCTCTCTGTCCCTCTCTGTCCCTCTCTGTCCCTCTCTGTCCCTCTCTGTCTCTCTCTGTCTCTCTCTGTCCCTCTCTGTCCCTCTCTGTCCCTCTGTCGGTCTCTGTCTGTCTCTGTCTCTCCTTGTCTCTCTCTGTCCCCCTCTGTGTCTCTCTCTGTCTCTCTCTGACTCTCTCTGTCTCTCTCTGTCTCTCTCTGTCTCTCTCTGTCTCTCTCTGTCTCTCTCTGTGTCTCTCTGTCCCTCTCTGTCCCTCTCTGTCCCTCTCTGTCCCTCTCTGTTTCTCTCTGTCTCTCTTTATCACTCATTACCAATATCCAGATCTAAAGGTATTGCCATTGGCCAAAAAATTCTTAGGTTAAAAATGGTACATGAAAGGGTTTAATGTGACACAGTCAACCTTACAAGGTTTAGATATTCAGCATTGTTTATGCTGTATGATTATATTAATGTATGACTCAATATGGTAATTTGTGTCTCATTGTTCTTGATAAAGTTTTGGGGAGATCCAGTTGCATAATTACACTGGGGTATGTTTATTTGTTTATGTACGTGTGTTTACAGTGTCACTACATTTTAATGAAAATACTTAAATGATGGTCGTGGTCACGGGATGAGTAAGTGCACCTTTTTCCCCATAACTTCTACCCTAATGTAAATTTTTGCTCCCCCAGATTAGAGCACTCAGTGCACAGATGTAAATCCTGCCTTAGATACAACAGATTTCTGTGCAGGGAGCAGCCAAACCAAGCTTTACGGATGAGACGGTCCTAGGAGCCAATAGGAAATGGGAATGTCATGAATATTATAATGAGTTGGAAGTACAGTACAACTGCCCATAACTGCTGGGCAAGGAAACATTAGATATATAGAAAGTGATTGTTTTTTAATTAAAAATATATTTTTATATTATAAAGATGTGAAATTTGTATTTATAGCTTCAATCAGTAAAGTTTGTGTATCTTTTGTTAAAATATCATATATTTATAGACAATACAACAGAGCATTTGTTCCTAGGCAAAGTTTTACCTAACCCTAACCCTTACCTAACCCATTGAGTACTTGGTTGCTTGTTACCCTGTATTTTGTATCATAAAATGCGCTTAACGCTAACATATAATATTTGTAGGGGAGGTTGGGGCTGAAAACGGAAGGAGGATGTTATATTTAAAAAAAGAAAATGAATATATGCGGCTGAATTTATTAAATAATTAATGGTATGCTGCTGTATGAATAAACAATAATAATAACTGCTAATAGCCTAATTACACAATTATTAAATAAATCAGTCACTTGCTAACATTATTTAAATGCAATTGACTTGAAGCTTAAAAAAAATAATAGCCCAAATGATAGATATGTGGATTCAATTGGAGGGGCTCAAACAAATTAAAGGAAAATGTATTGTTAGGAGTACCTGTATGATCTGTAAGCCTGAAGTACTGATACACAACAGATGGCAAGTTGGAAGCATATAATCCAGGAGGCTAATGCAGGTAGTCTTAGGAGCCAGGAGGCTAATACTGGTAGCCTTAGGAGGAAGAAGGAGAATGCTGATATTCTTAGGAGCCAGGAGTCTAACACAGGAATTAGGAGGAAGAAGGAGAATGTTGATAATCTTAGGAGCCAGGAGTCTAACATAGGAATTAGGAGCGGCATAAAAAGAAATCAGAAGTAACAGGCACAGGAGGTAAGCAGGTGGTCTTAGGTGCCAGGAGACTAATGCTGGTAGTCACATAAATCAGGAGTGGCAGCAACAAGAGTCAGGAGTCATAGCCAAAGGTACCAGGAAGAAAACTAGCAGCCACAGGAGTCTGTTCTAGTAGCCTTAGATGCCTGGAGGCTAATGCTCTAGGATTAAGAATCTGCAGCCAAAGAAATCAGGAGATGTAAAGTATTGGCCACAGGGGTCAGGAGATGTAACCCAGCAGCCACAGGGGTCAGGAGATGCAACCTGCCAGCCACAGGGGTCAGGAGATGCAACCTGCCAGCACAGGGGTCAGGATATGTAACCTGGCAGCCGCAAGGGTCAAAAAATATATCCTGGAAGCCACAGGGGTCAGGAGATGTAACCCAGCAGTCACATGGGTCAGGGGATGTAACCCAGCAGTCACATGGGTCAGGGGATGTAACCCAGCAGTCACAGGGGTCAGGAGATGTAACCTGGCAGTCACAGGGGCCAGGAGATGTAACCTGGCAGCCACAGGGGTCAGGAGTTATAACCCAGCAGCCACAGGGGTCAGGAGATGTAATCTGGAAGCCACAGGGGTCAGGAGATGTAACCTGGCAGCCACAAGGGTCAGGAATTATATCCTGGAAGCCACAGGGGTCAGGAGATGTAACCTGGCAGCCACAAGGGTCAGGAAATATATACTGGAAGCCACAGGGGTCAAGAGATGTAAAATGGCGACCACAGGGGTCAGGAGATGTAACCTGGTGGCCACAGGGGTCAGGGGATATAAACTGGTGGCCACAGGGGTCAGGAGATGTAAAGTGGTGGCCACAGGGGTCAGGAGATGTAACCCAGCAGCCACAGGGGTCAGGAGATGCAACCTGCCAGCACAGGGGTCAGGAGATGTAACCTGGCAGCCGCAAGGGTCAAAAAATATATCCTGGAAGCCACAGGGGTCAGGAGATGTAACCCAGCAGTCACATGGGTCAGGGGATGTAACCCAGCAGTCACATGGGTCAGTGGATGTAACCCAGCAGTCACAGGGGTCAGGAGATGTAACCTGGCAGTCACAGGGGCCAGGAGATGTAACCTGGCAGCCACAGGGGTCAGGAGTTATAACCCAGCAGCCACAGGGGTCAGGAGATGTAATCTGGAAGCCACAGGGGTCAGGAGATGTAACCTGGCAGCCACAAGGGTCAGGAATTATATCCTGGAAGCCACAGGGGTCAGGAGATGTAACCTGGCAGCCACAAGGGTCAGGAAATATATACTGGAAGCCACAGGGGTCAAGAGATGTAAAATGGCGACCACAGGGGTCAGGAGATTTAACCTGGTGGCCACAGGGTTCAGGGGATATAAACTGGTGGCCAGAGGGGTCAGGAGATGTAAAGTGGTGGCCACAGGGGTCAGGAGATGTAACCCAGCAGCCACAGGGGTCAGGAGATGCAACCTGCCAGCCACAGGGGTCAGGAGATGCAACCTGCCAGCACAGGGGTCAGGAGATGTAACCTGGCAGCCAAAAGGGTCAAAAATTATATCCTGGAAGCCACAGGGGTCAGGAGATGTAACCCAGCAGTCACATGGGTCAGGGGATGTAACCCAGCAGTCACAGGGGTCAGAAGATGTAACCTGGCAGTCACAGGGGCCAGGAGATGTAACCTGGCAGCCACAGGGGTCAGGAGATATAACCCAGCAGCCACAGGGGTCAGGAGATGTAATCTGGAAGCCACAGGGGTCAGGAGATATAACCTGGCAGCCACAAGGGTCAGGAATTATATCCTGGAAGCCACAGGGGTCAGGAGATGTAACCTGGCAGCCACAAGAGTCAGGAAATATATACTGGAAGCCACAGGGGTCAAGAGATGTAAAATGGCGACCACAGGGGTCAGGAGATGTAACCTGGTGGCCACAGGGGTCAGGGGATATAAACTGGTGGCCACAGGGGTCAGGAGATGTAAACTGGTGGCCACAGGGGTCAGGAGATGTTACCTGGTAGCCACAGGGGTCAGGATATTTTGCTTGGCAGTCACAGGGTTTCAGGAGATGTAACCTGGCAGCCAAAGGGGTCAGGAGATGTAAACTGGCAATCACAGGGTTTAGGAGATGTATACTGGTGGTCACAGGGTTTAGGAGATGTAATCCGGGAGCCACGGGCATCAGGAGCTGTAACCTGGCAACCACAGGGGTCGGGATATGTAATCTGGCAGCCACAGGGGTCAGGAGATGTAATCTGGCTGCCACAGAGGTCAAGAGATTTTTCCTGGCAACCACAGGGGTCAGGAGATGTAACCTGGGAGCCACAGGGGTCAGAAGATGTAACCTGGCAGCCACAGGGGCCAGGAGATGTAAAATGGCAAGCAAAAGGGTGAAGAGATGTAATCTGGTGACCACAGGGTTCAGGAGATATAACCTGGCAGCCAAAGGGGTCAGGAGATGTAACCTTGCAACCACAGGAGTCAGGAGATGTAAACGGGTGGCCACAGTGGTCAGGAGATGTAATCTTGAAACCACAGAGTTAAGAAGGTGTAATCTGGAGGTCACAGGGGGCAGGAGATGTAAACTGGCGGCCACAGGGGTCAGGAGAAGTATACTGGTGGCCACAGGGGCCAGGAGATGTAATCAGGGAGACACAGGGGTCAGGAGATGTAACCTGGCAGCCACAGGGGTCAGTAGATTTACCTGGCAGTCACAGGGGTCAGTAGATTTACCTGGCAGTCACAGGGGTCAGGAGATTTAACCTGGCAACCACAGGGGTCAAGAGATGTAATCTGGCAGCCACAGGGGTCAGGAGATTTTACCTGGCAGTCACAGGGGTCAGAAGATGTAACCTGGCAGTCACAGGGGTCAAGAGATGTAATCTGGCAGTCACAGGGTTCATTAGATTTTGCCTGGCAGTCACAGGGGTCAGGAGATGTAACCTGTCAACCACAGGGGCCAGGAGATGTAAACTGGCAACCACTGGGTTCAGGAGATGTAAACTGGTGGCCAAAGGGGGCAGGAGATATAACATGGAAACAACAGTGGCCAGGAGATGTAAACTGGTGGCCACAGGGGTCAGGGGATGTAACCTTTAAACCACAGGGGGCAGGAGATGTAACCTGGCAACCGCAGGGGTCAGGAGATGTAAACTAGCAAGCAAAAGGGTCAAGATGTAATCTGGTGGCTACAGGGTTCAGGCGATATAACCTGGCAGCCAAAGGGGTCAGGAGATGTAACCTGGCAGCCACAAGGGTCAGGAGATGTAACCTGGCAACCACAGGGGTCAGGAGATGTAAACTGGTGGCCACAGGGGTCAGGAGATGTAACCTTGAAACCACAGAGTTAAGAAGGTGTAATTTGGAGGTCACAGGGGTCAGAAGATGTAAACTGGCAGCCACAGGGGTCAGGAAATTTAAACTGGTGGCCACAGGGGTCAGGAAATGTAACCTGGCAGCTACATGGGTCAGGAGATGTAACCTTGCAACCACAGGAGTAAGGAGATGTAAACTGGTGGCCACAGGGGTCAGGAGATAGATCATAGAAACCACAGTGGTCAAGAGATGTAAACTGGTGGCCACAGGGGTCAGGCGATGTAACCTGGAAACCACAGGGATCGGGATATGTAAACTGCAAACCACAGTGGCCAGGAGATGTAATCTGGTTGCCACAGGGGTCAGGAGATATAAATTGACAGCCAAAGGGGTCAGGAGATGTAATATGGTTGCCAAAGGGGTCAGGAGATGTAAACTGGGGGGCACAGGGGTCAGGAGAGATAACCTGTCAGCCACAGGGGTCAGAAGATGTAATCTGGCAGCCACAGAGGTCAGTAGATTTTACCTGGCATCCACAGAGGTCAGGAATTGTAAACTGGAGGCCACAGTGGTCAGGAGATAGCACCTTGAAGTCACAGGGGTCAGTAGATGTAATCTGGCAGCCGCAGGGGTCAGGAGATGTAACCTGGCAACCACAGGGATCGGGATATGTAAACTGCAAACCACAGTGGCCAGGAGATGTAATCTGGTTGCCACAGGGGTCAGGAGATGTATCCTGGCAGCCACAAGGGACAGGAGATGTAATCTGGGAGACGCATGGTTCAGGAGATGTAAACTGCCGGCAACAGGGGTCAGGAGATGTAATCAGGCAGCCACAGGGGACAGGAAATGTATACTGGTGGCCAGAGGGTTTAGGAGATGTAATCTGGGAGCCACAGGGGTCAGGAGATGTAACCTGGCAGCCTCAGGGGTCAGGAGATGTAACCTGGCAGTCACCGGGGGCAAGAGATGTAAACTGGTGGCCACAGGGGTCAGGAGATGTAAACTGGCAGCCACAGGGGTCAGGAGATAGAACATGGAAACCTCAGTGGTCAGGAGATGTAAACTGGTAGCCACAGGGGTAAGGAGATAGAACATGGAAACCTCAGTGGTCAGGAGATGTAAACTGGTGGCCACAGGGGCCAGGAGATGTAACCTTGAAACCACAGGGCTCAGGAGATTTAACCTGGCAACCACAGGGGTCAAGAGATGTAGCCTTGTAAACCACAGAGGTAAGGAGGTGTAATCTGGCAGTCATAGGGGTCAGGAGATGTAACCTGGCAGCCACAGGGGACAGGAGATGTAAACTGGTGACCACAGGGGTCAGGAGATGTAAACTTCTGGCAACAGGGGTCAAGAGATGTAACCGGGAAGCCACAGTGGACAGGAGATGTATACTGGTGGCCACAGGGTTTAGGAGATGTAATCTGGGAGACACAGGGGTCAGAAGATGTAAACTGGCAGCCACAAAGGTCAGGAGATGTAATCTTGCAGCCACAGGGGTCAGGAGATGTAACCTGGCAGCCACAGTGGTCAGGAGATGTAACCTGGCAGCCACAGGGGTCAGGAGATGTAATCTGGCAGTTATAGGGGTCAGTAGATTTTACCTGTAGATGTAATCTGGTGGCCTTTAGTGGCCAGGAGATATAACCTGGCAGCCAAAAGGGTCAGAAGATGTAACCTGGCAGCAATAGGGGTCAGGAGATGTAGTCTAGTTACCAGAGGGGTCAGGAGATATTACCTAGCAGCCACAGGGGTAGGAAGATGTAAACTGGTGGCCACAGGGGTCAGGAGATAGATCATAGAAACCACAGTGGTCAGGAGATGTAAACTGGTGGCCACAGGGGTCAGGCGATGTAACCTGGAAACCACAGGGGTCATAAGATGTAACCTGGCAACCACAGGGATCGGGATATGTAAACTGCAAACCACAGTGGCCAGGAGATGTAATCTGGTTGCCACAGGGGTCAGGAGATATAAATTGACAGCCAAAGGGTTCAGGAAATGTATCATGGCAGCAATAGGGGTCAGGAGATGTAAAATGCAAACCACAGGGGTCAGGACATGTAATATGGTTGCCAAAGGGGTCAGGAGATGTAAACTGGGGGGCACAGGGGTCAGGAGAGATAACCTGTCAGCCACATAGGTCAGAAGATGTAATCTGGCAGCCACAGAGGTCAGTAGATTTTACCTGGCATCCACAGGGGTCAGGAATTGTAAACTGGAGGCCACAGTGGTCAGGAGATAGCACCTTGAAGTCACAGGGGTCAGTAGATGTAATCTGGCAGCCTCAGGGGTCAGGAGATGTAACCTGGCAGTCACCGGGGGCAAGAGATGTAAACTGGTGGCCACAGGGGTCAGGAGATGTAAACTGGCAGCCACAGGGGTCAGGAGATGTAACCTTGCAACCACAGGAGTCAGGAGATGTAAACTGGTAGCCACAGGGGTAAGGAGATAGAACATGGAAACCTCAGTGGTCAGGAGATGTAAACTGGTGGCCACAGGGGTCAGGAGATGTAATCAGGGAGACACAGGGGTCAGGAGATGTAACCAGGCAGCCACAGGGGTCAGGAGATGTAATCTGGCAGTCACCTCGGACAGGAGATGTAAACTGCCGGCCACAGGGGACAGGAGATGTAACCTGGCAGTCACAGGGTTCAGGAGATGTAACCAGGCAGCCACAGAGGTCAGAAAAAGTATACTGGTGGCCACAGGGGTCAGGAGATGTAATCAGGGAGACATAGGGGTCAGGAGATGTAACCAGGCAGCCATAGGGGTAAGGAGATGTTATCTGGCAGTCAAAGGGGTCAGTAGATTTTACCTAGCAGTCACAGGGGTCAGGAGATATAATCTGGCAAGCAACAGGGTCAGGAGATGTAATCTTGTGGCCTTTAGGGTTCAGGAGATATAACCTGGCAGCCAAAGGAGTCAGGAGATGTAAACTGCCAGCTACAGGGGTCAGGAGATGCAGTATGGTTACCAAAGGGGTCAGGAGATATAACCTGGCAGCCACAGAGGTCAGGAGATGTAATCTGGAAGCCACAGGGGTCAGGAGATGTAACCTGGCAGCTACATGGGTCAGGAGATGTAACCTTGCAACCACAGGAGTAAGGAGATGTAAACTGGTGGCCACAGGGGTCAGGAGATAGATCATAGAAACCACAGTGGTCAGGAGATAGCACCTTGAAGTCACAGGGGTCAGTAGATGTAATCTGGCAGCCTCAGGGGTCAGGAGATGTAACCTGGCAGTCACCGGGGGCAAGAGATGTAAACTGGTGGCCACAGGGGTCAGGAGATGTAAACTGGCAGCCACAGGGGTCAGGAGATGTAACCTTGCAACCACAGGAGTCAGGAGATGTAAACTGGTAGCCACAGGGGTAAGGAGATAGAACATGGAAACCTCAGTGGTCAGGAGATGTAAACTGGTGGCCACAGGGGTCAGGAGATGTAATCAGGGAGACACAGGGGTCAGGAGATGTAACCAGGCAGCCACAGGGGTCAGGAGATGTAACCTTGCAACCACAGGAGTCAGGAGATGTAAACTGGTAGCCACAGGGGTAAGGAGATAGAACATGGAAACCTCAGTGGTCAGGAGATGTAAACTGGTGGCCACAGGGGTAAGGAGATGTAATCAGGGAGACACAGGGGTCAGGAGATGTAACCAGGCAGCCACAGGGGTCAGGAGATGTAATCTGGCAGTCACCTCGGACAGGAGATGTAAACTGCCGGCCACAGGGGACAGGAGATGTAACCTGGCAGTCACAGGGTTCAGGAGATGTAACCAGGCAGCCACAGGGGTCAGAAAAAGTATACTGGTGGCCACAGGGGTCAGGAGATGTAATCAGGGAGACACAGGGGTCAGGAGATGTAACCAGGCAGCCACAGGGGTAAAGAGATGTTATCTGGCAGTCAAAGGGGTCAGTAGATTTTACCTAGCAGTCACAGGGGTCAGGAGATATAATCTGGCAAGCAACAGGGTCAGGAGATGTAATCTTGTGGCCTTTAGGGTTCAGGAGATATAACCTGGCAGCCAATGGAGTCAGGAGATGTAAACTGCCAGCTACAGGGGTCAGGAGATGCAGTATGGTTACCAAAGGGGTCAGGAGATATAACCTGGCAGCCACAGAGGTCAGGAGATGTAATCTGGAAGCCACAGGGGTCAGGAGATGTAACCTGGCAGCTACATGGGTCAGGAGATGTAACCTTGCAACCACAGGAGTAAGGAGATGTAAACTGGTGGCCACAGGGGTCAGGAGATAGATCATAGAAACCACAGTGGTCAGGAGATAGCACCTTGAAGTCACAGGGGTCAGTAGATGTAATCTGGCAGCCTCAGGGGTCAGGAGATGTAACCTGGCAGTCACCGGGGGCAAGAGATGTAAACTGGTGGCCACAGGGGTCAGGAGATGTAAACTGGCAGCCACAGGGGTCAGGAGATGTAACCTTGCAACCACAGGAGTCAGGAGATGTAAACTGGTAGCCACAGGGGTAAGGAGATAGAACATGGAAACCTCAGTGGTCAGGAGATGTAAACTGGTGGCCACAGGGGTCAGGAGATGTAATCAGGGAGACACAGGGGTCAGGAGATGTAACCAGGCAGTCACAGGGGTCAGGAGATGTAATCTGGCAGTCACCTCGGACAGGAGATGTAAACTGCCGGCCACAGGGGACAGGAGATGTAACCTGGCAGTCACAGGGTTCAGGAGATGTAACCAGGCAGCCACAGGGGTCAGAAAAAGTATACTGGTGGCCACAGGGGTCAGGAGATGTAATCAGGGAGACACAGGGGTCAGGAGATGTAACCAGGCAGCCACAGGGGTAAGGAGATGTTATCTGGCAGTCAAAGGGGTCAGTAGATTTTACCTAGCAGTCACAGGGGTCAGGAGATATAATCTGGCAAGCAACAGGGTCAGGAGATGTAATCTTGTGGCCTTTAGGGTTCAGGAGATATAACCTGGCAGCCAAAGGAGTCAGGAGATGTAAACTGCCAGCTACAGGGGTCAGGAGATGCAGTATGGTTACCAAAGGGGTCAGGAGATATAACCTGGCAGCCACAGAGGTCAGGAGATGTAATCTGGAAGCCACAGGGGTCAGGAGATGTAACCTGGCAGCTACATGGGTCAGGAGATGTAACCTTGCAACCACAGGAGTAAGGAGATGTAAACTGGTAGCCACAGGGGTCAGGAGATAGATCATAGAAACCACAGTGGTCAGGAGATGTAAACTGGTGGCCACAGGGGTCAGGCGATGTAACCTGGAAACCACAGGGGTCATAAGATGTAACCTGGCAACCACAGGGATCGGGATATGTAAACTGCAAACCACAGTGGCCAGGAGATGTAATCTGGTTGCCACAGGGGTCAGAAGATATAAATTGACAGCCAAAGGGTTCAGGAAATGTATCATGGCAGCAATAGGGGTCAGGAGATGTAAAATGCAAACCACAGGGGTCAGGAGATGTAATATGGTTGCCAAAGGGGTCAGGAGATGTAAACTGGGGGGCACAGGGGTCAGGAGAGATAACCTGTCAGCCACAGGGGTCAGAAGATGTAATTTGGCAGCCACAGAGGTCAGTAGATTTTACCTGGCATCCACAGGGGTCAAGAGATGTAGCCTTGTAAACCACAGGGGTCAGGAGATGTAATCTTGCAGCCACAGGGGTCAGGAGATGTAACCTGGCAGCCACAGGGGTCAGGAGATGTAATCTGGCAGTTATAGGGGTCAGTAGATTTTACCTGTAGATGTAATCTGGTGGCCTTTAGTGGCCAGGAGATATAACCTGGCAGCCAAAAGGGTCAGAAGATGTAACCTGGCAGCAATAGGGGTCAGGAGATGTAGTCTAGTTACCAGAGGGGTCAGGAGATGTTGTCTAGTTGCCAGAGGGGTCAGGAGATATTACCTAGCAGCCACAGGCATAGGAAGATGTAAACTGGTGGCCACAGGGGTCAGAAGATAGTACCTGGAAGTCACAGGGGTCAGTAGATTTTACCTGGCATCCACAGGGGTCAGGAATTGTAAACTGGAGGCCACAGTGGTCAGGAGATAGCACCTGGAAGTCACAGGGGTCAGTACATGTAATCAGGCAGCCTCAGGGGTCAGGAGATGTAACCTGGCAGTCACAGGGGGCAAGAGATGTAAACTGGCGGCCACAAGGGTCAGGATATGTAAACTGGCAGCCACAGGGGTCAGGAGATGTAAATTGCCAGCCTCAGGGGTCAGGAAATGTAACCTTCCAGCCAAAGGGTTCAAGAGATGTAATATGGCAGTCACGGGGGTCAGGAGATGTAATATTTCAGTCACAGAGGTCAGGAAATGTAACCTGGCATCCACAGGGGTCAGGAAATGTAACCTGGCAGTCACAGGGGGCAAGAGATGTAAACTGGCGGCCACAAGGGTCAGGATATGTAAACTGGCAGCCACAGGGGTCAGGAGATGTAAATTGCCAGCCTCAGGGGTCAGGAAATGTAACCTTCCAGCCAAAGGGTTCAAGAGATGTAATATGGCAGTCACGGGGGTCAGGAGATGTAATATTTCAGTCACAGAGGTCAGAAAATGTAACCTGGCATCCACAGGGGTCAGCAAATGTAACCTGGCAGTCACAGGGGGCAAGAGATGTAAACTGGCGGCCACAAGGGTCAGGATATGTAAACTGGCAGCCACAGGGGTCAGGAGATGTAAATTGCCAGCCTCAGGGGTCAGTAAATGTAACCTTCCAGCCAAAGGGTTCAAGAGATGTAATATGACAGTCACGGGGGTCAGGAGATGTAATATTTCAGTCACAGAGGTCAGGAAATGTAACCTGGCATCCACAGGGGTCAGGAAATGTAACCTGGCAGTCACAGGGGGCAAGAGATGTAAACTGGCGGCCACAAGGTTCAGGATATGTAAACTGGCAGCCACAGGGGTCAGGAGATGTAAATTGCCAGCCTCAGGGGTCAGGAAATGTAACCTTCCAGCCAAAGGGTTCAAGAGATGTAATATGGCAGTCACGGGGGTCAGGAGATGTAATATTTCAGTCACAGAGGTCAGGAAATGTAACCTGGCATCCACAGGGGTCAGGAAATGTAACCTGGCAGTCACGGGAGTCAGGAGATGAAACCTGACAGCCAGAGGTCAGGAGATGTAAGCTGGCAGTCACGGAGGTCAGGGGATGTAACCTGGCAACCACAGGAGATTTTACCTGGCAGTCTCATGAGATGTAATAATTCAGTCACGGGTGTCAGGAAATTTACCCTGGCATCCACAGGGGTCAGGAGATGTAACCTGGCAGCCACATGGGTCAGGAGATCTAATCTAGCTGCCACAGGGGTCAAGAGATGTTACCTTGCAATCACAGGGGTCAGGAAATGTAAACTAGTGGCCAAAGGGGTCAGGATATATAATCATGCAACTACAGGGGTCAGGAGATGTAAACCAGTGGCCACAGGGGTCAGAATATGTAACTTTTCAGCCACAGGGGTCAGGATATGTAAACTGGCAGCCACAGGGATCAGGAAATGCAAACTGGTGGCCAAAGGGGCCAGGAGATATAACCTGGCAAGCAAAAGGGTCAGGAGATGTAATCTGGTGGCCACAGGGGTCAGGAGATGTAATCTGGCAGCCAGGGGGTTTAGGAGATATAACCTGGCAGCCACAGGGGTCAGGAGATGCAAACATTTGGTAACTGGTGTTAGGGGTCAGGAGATGGCAACAGGGGTCAGGAGATGTAACCGGGAAGCCACAGGGGACAGGAGATGTATACTGGTGGCCACAGGGGTCAGAAGATGTAACCTGGCAGCCACAAAGGCCAGGAGATGTAATCTGGCAGTCACAGGGGTCAGGAGATGTAACCTGGCAGCCACAGGGGTCAGGTAATATAAACTGGTGGCCACAGGGGTCAGGAGATGCAAAATGGTAGCTACAGGGGTCAGGAGATGCAAACTGGTGGCCAAAGGGGTCAGGAGATGTTACCTGGTAGCCACAGGGGTCAGGGGATTTTACCTGGCAGTCACAGGGGTCAGGAGATGTAACCTGGCAGCCACAGGGGTCAGGAGATCTAACCTGGTGGCCACAGGGGTCAGGAGCTGTAATCTGGCAGTTATAGGGGTCAGTAGATTTTACCTGTAGATGTAATCTGGTGGCCTTTTAGGGGTCAGGAGATATAACCTGGCAGCCAAAGGGGTCAGAATATGTAACCTGGCAGCAATAGGGGTCAGGCAGTTACAGGGGTCAGTAGATTTTACCTGTAGATGTAATCTGGTGGCCTTTAGGGGTCAGGAGATATAACCTGGCAGCCAAAGGGGTCAGAATATGTAACCTGGCAGCAATAGGTGTCAGGAGATGTAGTCTAGTTGCCAGAGATGTTGTCTAGTTGCCAGAGGGGTCAGGAGATGTAACCTGGCAGCCACAGGGGTTAAAATATGTAATCTGGCAGTCACAGGGGTCAGTACATTATACCTGGCAGTCACAGGGGTCAGTACATTATACCTGGCAGTCACAGGGGTCAGGAGATGTAACCTGGCAACCACAGGGGCCAGGAGATGTAAACTGGCAACCACTGGGTTCAGGAGATGTAAACTGGTGGCCAAAGGGGGCAGGAGATATAACATGGAAAAAAACAGTGGTCAGGAATTTTAAACTGGTGGCCACAGGGGTCAGTGGATGTAACCTTTAAACCACAGGTGACAGGAGATGCAACTTGGCAACCGCAGGGGTCAGGAGATGTAAACTAGCAAGCAAAAGGGTCAAATGTAATCTGGTGGCTACAGGGTTCAGGAGATATAACCTGGCAGCCAAAGGGGTCAGGAGATGTAACCTGGCAGCCACAAGGGTCAGGAGATGTAACCTGGCAACCACAGGGGTCAGGAGATGTAAACTGGTGGCCACAGGGGTGAGGAGATGTAACCTGGAAACCACAGGGGTCAGGAGATGTAACCTTGAAACCACAGAGTTAAGAAGGTGTAATCTGGAGGTCACAGGGGTCAGAAGATGTAAACTGGCAGCCACAGGGGTCAGGAAATGTAAACTGGTGGCCACAGGGGTCAGGAAATGTAAACTGGTGGCCACAGGGGTCAGGAGATAGTACTTGGATGTCACAGGGGTAAGGAGATGTAATATGGCAACCACAGGGGTCAAGAGATGTAACTTGGAAACAACAGAGTTAAGAAGGTGTAATCTAGCAGTCACAGGGGTCAGGAGATGTAACCTTGCAACCACAGGGTTCAGGAGATGTAAACTGGTGACCAAAGGGGTCAGGAGATAGTACCTGGATGTCACAGGGGTCAGGAGATGTAATATGGCAACCACAGGGGTCAAGAGATGTAACTTGGAAACAACAGAGTTAAGAATGTGTAATCTAGCAGTCACAGGGGTCAGGAGATGTAACCTTGCAACCACAGGGTTCAGGAGATGTAAACTGGTGGCCAAAGGGGTCAGGAGATATAACATGGAAACAACAGTGGTCAGGAGATGTAAACTGGCAACCACAGGGGTCAAGAGATGTAACCTTGAAACCACAGAGTTAAGGGGGTGTAATCTGGCAGTCACAGGGGTCAGGAGATGTATCCTGGCAGCCACAAGGGACAGGAGATGTAATCTGGGAGACGCAGGGTTCAGGAGATGTAAACTGCCAGCAACAGGGGTCAGGAGATGTAATCAGGCAGCCACAGGGGACAGGAGATGTAATCTGGCAGCCACAGGGGTCAGGAGATGTGACCTGGATGGCACAGGTGTCAGGAGATGTAAACTGGAGGGCACAGGGGTCAGGAGATTTTTCCTAGCAACCACAGGGGTCAGGAAATATAAACTGGTGGCCACAGGACTCAGGAGATATAATCTGGCAGTCACGGGGTTCAGGAGATGTAACCTGGCAGCCACAGGGCTCAGGAGATTTAACCAGGCAACCACAGGGCTCAGGATATTTAACCTTGCAACCACAGGGGTCAAGAGATGTAACTTGGAAACAACAGAGTTAAGAAGGTGTAATCTAGCAGTCACAGGGGTCAGGAGATGTAACCTTGCAACCACAGGGTTCAGGAGATGTAAACTGGTGGCCAAAGGGGTCAGGAGATATAACATGGTAACAACAGTGGTCAGGAGATGTAAACTGGCAACCACAGGGGTCAAGATGTAACCTTGAAACCACAGAGTTAAGGGGGTGTAATCTGGCAGTCACAGGGGTCAGGAGATGTATCCTGGCAGCCACAAGGGACAGGAGATGTAATCTGGGAGACGCAGGGTTCAGGAGATGTAAACTGCCGGCAACAGGGGTCAGGAGATGTAATCAGGCAGCCACAGGGGACAGGAGATGTATACTGGTGGCCAGAGGGTTTAGGAGATGTAATCTGGGAGTCACAGGGGTCAGGATATGTAATCTGGCAGCCACAGGGGTCAGGAGATGTGACCTGGATGGCACAGGTGTCAGGAGATGTAAACTGGAGGGCACAGGGGTCAGGAGATTTTTCCTAGCAACCACAGGGGTCAGGAAATATAAACTGGTGGCCACAGGACTCAGGAGATATAATCTGGCAGTCACGGGGTTCAGAAGATGTAACCTGGCAGCCACAGGGCTCAGGAGATTTAACCAGGCAACCACAGGGCTCAGGAGATTTAACCTTGCAACCTCAGGGGTCAAGAGATGTAGCCTTGTAAACCACAGAGGTAAGGAGGTGTAATCTGGCAGTCATAGGGGTCAGGAGATGTAACCTGGCAGCCACAGGGTTCAGGAGATGTAACCAGGCAGCCACAGGGGTCAGGAGATGTATACTGCTGGCAACAGGGGGCAGGAGATGTAACCAGGCAGCCACAGGGGACAGGAGAAGTATACTGGTGGCCACAGGGGTCAGGAGATGTAATCAGGGAGACACAGGGATTCAGGAGATGTAATCTGGCAGTCACCTGGGACAGGAGATGTAAACTGCCGGCCACAGGGGACAGGAGCTGTAACCTGGCAGTCACAGGGTTCAGGAGATGTAACCAGGCAGCCACAGGGGTCAGGAGAAGTATACTGGTGGCCACAGGGGTCAGGAGATGTAATCGGGGAGACACAGGGGTTAGGAGATGTAACCAGGCAGCCACAGGGGTCAGGAGATGTTATCTGGCAGTCACAGGGGTCAGTAGATTTTACCTGGCAGTCACAGGGGTCAGGAGATATAATCTGGCAAGCAACAGGGTCAGGAGATGTAATCTTGTGGCCTTTAGGGTTCAGGAGATATAACCTGGCAGCCAAAGGGGTCAGGAGATGTAAACTGCCAGCTACAGGGGTCAGGAGATGCAGTATGGTTACCAAAGGGGTCAGGAGATATAACCTGGCAGCCACAGAGGTTAGGAGATGTAATCTGGAAGCCACAGGGGTCAGAAGATGAAACCTGGCAACCACAGGAGTAAGGAGATGTAAACTGGTGGATACAGGGGTCAGGAGATGTGACCTGGACGGCACAGGTGTCAGGAGATGTAAACTGGAGGGCACAGGGGTCAGGAGATTTTTCCTAGCAACCACAGGGGTCAGGAAATATAAACTGGTGGCCACAGGACTCAGGAGATATAATCTGGCAGTCACGGGGTTCAGGAGATGTAACCTGGCAGCCACAGGGCTCAGGATATTTAACCAGGCAACCACAGGGCTCAGGAGATTTAACCTTGCAACCACAGGGGTCAAGAGATGTAGCCTTGTAAACCACAGAGGTAAGGAGGTGTAATCTGGCAGTCATAGGGGTCAGGAGATGTAACCTGGCAGCCACAGGGTTCAGGAGATGTAACAAGGCAGCCACAGGGGTCAGGAGATGTATACTGCTGGCAACAGGGGGCAGGAGATGTAACCAGGCAGCCACAGGGGACAGGAGAAGTATACTGGTGGCCACAGGGGTCAGGAGATGTAATCAGGGAGACACAGGGATTCAGGAGATGTAATCTGGCAGTCACCTGGGACAGGAGATGTAAACTGCCGGCCACAGGGGACAGGAGATGTAACCTGGCAGTCACAGGGTTCAGGAGATGTAACCAGGCAGCCACAGGGGTCAGGAGAAGTATACTGGTGGCCACAGGGGTCAGGAGATGTAATCAGGGAGACACAGGGGTCAGGAGATGTAACCAGGCAGCCACAGGGGTCAGGAGATGTTATCTGGCAGTCACAGGGGTCAGTAGATTTTACCTAGCAGTCACAGGGGTCAGGAGATATAATCTGGCAAGCAACAGGGTCAGGAGATGTAATCTTGTGGCCTGTAGGGTTCAGGAGATATAACCTGGCAGCCAAAGGGGTCAGGAGATGTAAACTGCCAGCTACAGGGGTCAGGAGATGCAGTATGGTTACCAAAGGGATCAGGAGATATAACCTGGCAGCCACAGAGGTCAGGAGATGTAATCTGGAAGCCACAGGGGTCAGGAGATGAAACCTGGCAGCTACAGGGGTCAGGAGATGTAACCTTGCAACCACAGGAGTAAGGAGATGTAAACTGGTGGCCACAGGGGTCAGGAGATAGATCATAGAAACCACAGTGGTCAGGAGATGTAAACTGGTGGCCACAGGGGTCAGGCGATGTAACCTGGCAACCACAGGGATCGGGAGATGTAAACTGCAAACCACAGGGGTCAGGAGATATAAATTGACAGCCAAAGGGTTCAGGAAATGTATCATGGCAGCAATAGGGGTCAGGAGATGTAAAATGCAAACCAAAGGGGTCAGGAGATGTAATATGGTTGCCAAAGGGGTCAGGAGATGTAAACTGGGGGGCACAGGGGTCAGGAGAGATAACCTGTCAGCCACAGGGGTCAGAAGATGTAATCTGGCAGCCACAGAGGTCAGTAGATTTTACCTGGCATCCACAGGGGTCAGGAAATGTAAACTGGAGGCCACAGTGGTCAGGAGATAGCACCTTGAAGTCACAGGGGTCAGTAGATGTAATCTGGCAGCCTCAGGGGTCAGGAGATGTAACCTGGCAGTCACCGGGGACAAGAGATGTACACTGGCGGCCACAGGGGTCAGGAGATGTAAACTGGCAGCCACAGGGGTCAGGAGATGTAACCTTGCAACCACAGGAGTCAGGAGATGTAAACTGGTAGCCACAGGGGTAAGGAGATAGAACATGGAAACCTCAGTGGTCAGGAGATGTAAACTGGTGGCCACAGGGGCCAGGAGATGTAACCTGGAAACCACAGGGGTCAGGAGATGTAATCTGGAAACCACAGTGCTCAGGAGATTTAACCTGGCAACCACAGGGGTCAAGAGATGTAGCCTTGTAAACCACAGAGGTAAGGAGGTGTAATCTGGCAGTCATGGGGGTCAGGAGATGTAACCTAGCAGCCACAGGGGTCAGGAGATGTAAACTTCTGGCAACAGGGGTCAGGAGATGTAACCGGGAAGCCACAGTGGACAGGAGATGTATACTGGTGGCCACAGGGTTTAGGAGATGTAATCTGGGAGACACAGGGGTCATAAAATGTAACCTGGCAGCCACAAAGGTCAGGAGATGTAATCTTGCAGCCACAGTGGTCAGGAGATGTAACCTGGCAGCCACAGGGGTCAGGAGATGTAATCTGGCAATTATAGGGGTCAGTAGATTTTACCTGTAGATGTAATCTGGTGGCCTTTAGTGGCCAGGAGATATAACCTGGCAGCCAAAAGGGTCAGAAGATGTAACCTGGCAGCAATAGGGGTCAGGAGATGTAGTCTAGTTACCAGAGGGGTCAGGAGATGTTGTCTAGTTGCCAGAGGGGTCAGGAGATATTACCTGGCAGCCACAGGGGTAGGAAGATGTAAACTGGTGGCCACAGGGGTCAGGAGATAGTACCTGGAAGTCACAGGGGTCAGTAGATTTTACCTGGCATCCACAGGGGTCAGGAATTGTAAACTGGAGGCCACAGTGGTCAGGAGATAGCACCTGGAAGTCACAGGGGTCAGTAGATGTAATCTGGCAGCCTCAGGGGTCAGGAGATGTAACCTGGCAGTCACAGGGAGCAAGAGATGTAAACTGGCGGCCACAAGGGTCAGGATATGTAAACTGGCAGCCACAGGGGTCAGGAGATGTAAATTGCCAGCCTCAGGGGTCAGGAAATGTAACCTTCCAGCCAAAGGGTTCAAGAGATGTAATATGGCAGTCACGGGGGTCAGGAGATGTAATATTTCAGTCACAGAGGTCAGGAAATGTAACCTGGCATCCACAGGGGTCAGGAAATGTAACCTGACAGTCACGGGAGTCAGGAGATGTAACCTGACAGCCAGAGGTCAGGAGATGTAAGCTGGCAGTCACAGAGGTCAGGGGATGTAACCTGGCAACCACAGGAGATTTTACCTGGCAGTCTCATGAGATGTAATAATTCAGTCACGGGTGTCAGGAAATTTACCCTGGCATCCACAGGGGTCAGGAGATGTAACCTGGAAGCCACATGGGTCAGGAGATCTAATCTAGCTGCCACAGGGGTCAAGAGATGTTACCTTGCAACCACAGGGGTCAGGAAATGTAAACTAGTGGCCAAAGGGGTCAGGATATATAATCATGCAACCACAGGGGTCAGGAGATGTAAACCAGTCGCCACAGGGGTCAGAATATGTAACTTTTCAGCCACAGGGGTCAGGATATGTAAACTGGCAGCCACAGGGATCAGGAAATACAAACTGGTGGCTAAAGGGGTCAGGAGATATAACCTGGCAAGCAAAAGGGTCAGGAGATGTAATCTGGTGGCCACAGGGGTCAGGAGATGTAATCTGGCAGCCAGGGGGTTTAGGAGATATAACCTGGCAGCCACAGGGGGCAGGAGATGCAAACTTTTGGTAACTGGTGTTAGGAGATGTAACATGGTAACCAAAGGGCTCAGGAGACATAACCCGGCAACCACAAGGGTCCGGAGATGTAACCTAAAAGCCTCAGGGGTCAGGAAATGTAAACTGCTGGCCACAGGGATCAGGAGAAGTAATCTGGGAGACACAGGGGTCAGGAGATGTAGACTGCTGGCAACAGGGGTCAGGAGATGTAACCTGGCAGTCACAGGGGTCAGGAGATGTAACCTTGCAACCACAGGAGTCAGGAGATGTAAACTGGTAGCCACAGGGGTAAGGAGATAGAACATGGAAACCTCAGTGGTTAGGAGATGTAAACTGGTGGCCACAGGGGCCAGGAGATGTAACCTGGAAACCACAGGGGTCAGGAGATTTAACCTGGCAACCACAGGGGTCAAGAGATGTAGCCTTGTAAACCACAGAGGTAAGGAGGTGTAATCTGGCAGTCATGGGGGTCAGGAGATGTAACCTGGCAGCCACAGGGGAAAGGAGATGTAAACTGGTGGCCACAGGGGTCAGGAGATGTAAACTTCTGGCAACAGGGGTCAGGAGATGTAACCGGGAAGCCACAGTGGACAGGAGATGTATACTGGTGGCCACAGGGTTTAGGAGATGTAATCTGGGAGACACAGGGGGCATAAGATGTAACCTGGCAGCCACAAAGGTCAGGAGATGTAATCTTGCAGCCACAGGGGTCAGGAGATGTAACCTGGCAGCCACAGGGGTCAGGAGATGTAACCTTGCAACCACAGGAGTCAGGAGATGTAAACTGGTAGCCACAGGGGTAAGGAGATAGAACATGGAAACCTCAGTGGTCAGGAGATGTAAACTGGTGGCCACAGGGGCCAGGAGATGTAACCTGGAAACCACAGGGGTCAGGAGATGTAATCTGGAAACCACAGGGGTCAGGAGATTTAACCTGGCAACCACAGGGGTCAAGAGATGTAGCCTTGTAAACCACAGAGGTAAGGAGGTTTAATCTGGCAGTCATGGGGGTCAGGAGATGTAACCTGGCAGCCACAGGGGACAGGAGATGTAAACTGGTGGCCACAGGGGTCAGGAGATGTAAACTTCTGGCAACAGGGGTCAGGAGATGTAACCGGGAAGCCACAGTGGACAGGAGATGTATACTGGTGGCCACAGGGTTTAGGAGATGTAATCTGGGAGACACAGGGGTCATAAGATGTAACCTGGCAGCCACAAAGGTCAGGAGATGTAATCTTGCAGCCACAGGGGTCAGGAGATGTAACCTGGCAGCCACAGGGGTCAGGAGATGTAATCTGGCAGTTATAGGGGTCAGTAGATTTTACCTGTAGATGTAATCTGGTGGCCTTTAGTGGCCAGGAGATATAACCTGGCAGCCAAAAGGGTCAGAAGATGTAACCTGGCAGCAATAGGGGTCAGGAGATGTAGTCTAGTTACCAGAGGGATCAGGAGATGTTGTCTAGTTGCCAGAGGGGTCAGGAGATATTACCTGGCAGCCACAGGGGTAGGAAGATGTAAACTGGTGGCCACAGGGGTCAGGAGATAGTACCTGGAAGTCACAGGGGTCAGTAGATTTTACCTGGCATCCACAGGGGTCAGGAATTGTAGACTGGAGGCCACAGTGGTCAGGAGATAGCACCTGGAAGTCACAGGGGTCAGTAGATGTAATCTGGCAGCCTCAGGGGTCAGGAGATGTAACCTGGCAGTCACAGGGAGCAAGAGATGTAAACTGGCGGCCACAAGGGTCAGGATATGTAAACTGGCAGCCACAGGGGTCAGGAGATGTAAATTGCCAGCCTCAGGGGTCAGGAAATGTAACCTTCCAGCCAAAGGGTTCAAGAGATGTAATATGGCAGTCACGGGGGTCAGGAGATGTAATATTTCAGTCACAGAGGTCAGGAAATGTAACCTGGCATCCACAGGGGTCAGGAAATGTAACCTGACAGTCACGGGAGTCAGGAGATGTAACCTGACAGCCAGAGGTCAGGAGATGTAAGCTGGCAGTCACAGAGGTCAGGGGATGTAACCTGGCAACCACAGGAGATTTTACCTGGCAGTCTCATGAGATGTAATAATTCAGTCACGGGTGTCAGGAAATTTACCCTGGCATCCACAGGGGTCAGGAGATGTAACCTGGCAGCCACATGGGTCAGGAGATCTAATCTAGCTGCCACAGGGGTAAAGAGATGTTACCTTGCAACCACAGGGATCAGGAAATGTAAACTAGTGGCCAAAGGGGTCAGGATATATAATCATGCAACCACAGGGGTCAGGAGATGTAAACCAGTCGCCACAGGGGTCAGAATATGTAACTTTTCAGCCACAGGGGTCAGGATATGTAAACTGGCAGCCACAGGGATCAGGAAATGCAAACTGGTGGCCAAAGGGGTCAGGAGATATAACCTGGCAAGCAAAAGGGTCAGGAGATGTAATCTGGTGGCCACAGGGGTTAGGAGATGTAATCTGGCAGCCAGGGGGTTTAGGAGATATAACCTGGCAGCCACAGGGGGCAGGAGATGCAAACTTTTGGTAACTGGTGTTAGGAGATGTAACATGGTAACCAAAGGGCTCAGAAGACATAACCCGGCAACCACAAGGGTCCGGAGATGTAACCTAAAAGCCACAGGGGTCAGGAAATGTAAACTGCTTGCCACAGGGATCAGGAGAAGTAATCTGGGAGACACAGGGGTCAGGAGATGTAGACTGCTGGCAACAGGGGTCAGGAGATGTAACCTGGCAGCCACAGGGGTCAGGAGATGTAACGAGGCAGCCACAGGGGTCAGGAGAGGTAAACTGGCGGCCACAGGGGACAGGAGATGTAACCTGGCAGTCACAGGGTTCAGGAGATGTAACCAGGCAGCCACAGGGGTCAGGAGATGTAAACTGCTGGCAACAGGGGGCAGGAGATGTAATTAGGGAGACACAGGGGTCAGGAGATGTAATCTGACAGTCACATGGGACAGGAGATGGAAACTGGCAGCAACAGGGGGCAGGAGATGTAACCAGGCAGCCACAGGGGACAGGAGAAGTATACTGCTGGCAACAGGGGGCAGGAGATGTAATCAGGGAGACACAGGGGTCAGGAGATGTAATCTGGCAGTCACATGGGACAGGAGATGTATACTGGTGGACTCAGGGGTCAGGAGATGTAATCGGGGAGACACAGGGTTCAGGAGATGTAACCTGGCAGCCACAGGGGTCAGGAGATGTTATCTGGCAGTCACAGGGTTCAGGAAATGTAAACTGCTTGCCACAGGGATCAGGAGAAGTAATCTGGGAGACACAGGGGTCAGGAGATGTAGACTGCTGGCAACAGGGGTCAGGAGATGTAACCTGGCAGCCACAGGGGTCAGGAGATGTAACGAGGCAGCCACAGGGGTCAGGAGAGGTAAACTGGCGGCCACAGGGGACAGGAGATGTAACCTGGCAGTCACAGGGTTCAGGAGATGTAACCAGGCAGCCACAGGGGTCAGGAGATGTAAACTGCTGGCAACAGGGGGCAGGAGATGTAACCAGGCAGCCACAGGGGACAGGAGAAGTATACTGGTGGCCACAGGGGTCAGGAGATGTAATTAGGGAGACACAGGGGTCAGGAGATGTAATCTGACAGTCACATGGGACAGGAGATGGAAACTGGCAGCAACAGGGGGCAGGAGATGTAACCAGGCAGCCACAGGGGACAGGAGAAGTATACTGCTGGCAACAGGGGGCAGGAGATGTAATCAGGGAGACACAGGGGTCAGGAGATGTAATCTGGCAGTCACATGGGACAGGAGATGTATACTGGTGGCCTCAGGGGTCAGGAGATGTAATCGGGGAGACACAGGGTTCAGGAGATGTAACCTGGCAGCCACAGGGGTCAGGAGATGTTATCTGGCAGTCACAGGGGTCAGTAGATTTTACCTGGCAGTCACAGGGGTCAGGAGATATAACCTGGCAAGCAACAGGGTCAGGAGATGTAATCTTGTGGCCTTTAGGGTTCAGGAGATATAACCTGGCAGCCAAAGGGGTCAGGAGATGTAAACTGCCAGCTACAGGGGTCAGGAGATGCAGTATGGTTACCAAAGGGGTCAGGAGATATAACCTGGCAGCCACAGAGGTCAGGAGATGTAATCTGGAAGCCACAGGGGTCAGGAGATGTAATTTGGCAGCTACAGGGGTCAGGAGATGTAACCTTGCAACCACAGGAGTCAGGAGATGTAAACTGGTGGCCACAAGGGTCAGGAGATAGATCATGGAAACCACAGTGGTCAGGAGATGTAAACTGGTGGCCACAGGGATCAGGAGATGTAAACTGCAAACCACAGGTGTCAGGAGATGTAAACTGGTTGCCACAGGGGTCAGGAGATATAAATTGACAGCCAAAGGGTTCAGGAAATGTAACCTGGCAGCAAGAGGGGTCAGGAGATGTAAAATGCAAACCACAGGGGTCAGGAGATGTAATCTGGTTGCCAAAGGGGTCAGGAGATGTAAACTGGAGGGCACAGGGGTCAGGAGAGGTAACCTGTCAGCCACAGGGGTCAGGAGATGTAATCTGGAAACCACAGGGGTCAGGAGATTTAACCTGGCAACCACAGGGGTCAAGAGATGTAGCCTTGTAAACCACAGAGGTAAAGAGGTGTAATCTGGCAGTCATAGGGGTCAGGAGATGTAACCGGGAAGCCACAGTGGACAGGAGATGTATACTGGTGGTCACAGGGTTTAGGAGATGTATTCTGGGAGACACAGGGGTCAGAAGATGTAACCTGACAGCCACAAAGGTCAGGAGATGTAATCTGGCAGCCACATGGGTCAGGAGATGTAACCTGGCAGTTACAGGGGTCAGTATATTTTACCTGTAGATGTAATCTGGTGGCCTTTAGTGGCCAGGAGATATAACCTGGCAGCCAATGTGGTCAGAAAATGTAACCTGGCAGCAATAGGGGTCAGGAGATGTAGTCTAGTTGCCAGAGGGGTCAGGAGATGTTGTCTAGTTGCCAGAGGGGTCAGGAGATATTACCTGGCAGCCACAGGGGTAGGAAGATGTAAACTGGTGGCCACAGGGGTCAGGAGATAGTACCTGGAAGTCACAGGGGTCAGGAGATGTAATCTGGCAGCCACAGAGGTCAGGAGATGTAACCTTGCAACCACAGGAGTCAGGTGATGTAAACTGGTAGCCAAAGGGTTAAGGAGATGTAAACTGGTGGCCAGAGGGGCCAGGAGATATAACCTGGCAGCCACAGGGGTAGGGAGATGTAAACTGGTGGCCACAGGGGTCAGGAGATAGTACCTGGAAGTCACAGGGGTCAGGAGATGTAATCTGGCAGCCACAGAGGTCAGGAGATGTAATCTGGCAGTCACCGGGGTCAGGAGATGTAACCTGGCAGTCACAGGGGTCAGGAGTGGAAACTGGTGGCCAAAGGGGTCAGGAGATATAACCTGGCAAGCAAAAGGGTCAGGAGATGTAATCTAGTGGCCACAGGGGTCAGGAGATGTAATCTGGCAAGCAAAAGGGTCAGGAGATGTAATCTGGTGGCCACAGGGGTCAGGAGATGTAATCTGGCAGTCACTGGGGCCAGGAGATATAACCTGGCAGCCACAGGGGCCAGGAGATGTAACCTAAAAGCCACAGGGGTCAGAAAATGTAAACTGCTGACCACAGGGGTCAGGAGATGTAATCTGGGAGACACAGGGGTCAGGAGATGTAGACTGCTGGCAACAGGGGTCAGGAGATGTAACCTGGCAACCACATGGGCCAGGAGATGTAACCTAAAAGCCACAGGGTTCAGTAAATGTAAACTGGTGGCCACAGGGGTCAGGAGATGTAATCTGGGAGACACAGGGCTCAGGAGATGTAACCTGGCAGCCACAGGGGTCAGGAGATTTTACCTGGCAGTCACAGGGGTCAGGAGATGTAAACTGGCAGCCACAGGGGTCAGGAGATATAACCTGGTAACCACAGGGTTCAGGAGATATAACCTGGCATCCACAGGGGTCGGGAGATGTAAATTGCCAGCCTCAGGGGTCAGGAGATGTAACCTTCCAGCCAAAGGGTTCAAAAGATGTAATATGGCAGTCATGTTGGTCAGGAGATGTAATATTTTAGTCACAGAGGTCAGGAAATGTAACCTGGCATCCACAGGGGTCAGGAGATGTAATCTGGCAGTCACGGGAGTCAGGAGATGTAACCTGACAGCCAGAGGTCAGGAGATGTAAGCTGGCAGTCACGGAGGTCAGGGGATGTAAACTTGCAACCAAAGGCTTTAGGAAATGTAAACTAGTGGCCAAAGGGGTCAGGAGATATAATCATGCAACCACAGGGGCCAGGAGATGTAAACCAGTGGCCACAGGGGTCAGAATATCTAACTTTTCAGCCACAGGGGTCAGGATATGTAATCTGGCAGTCATCGGGGTCAGTAGATTTACCCGGCAGTCACAGTGGTCAGGAGATTTTACCTGGCAACCACAGGGGTCAGGAAATGTAAACTGGTGGCCACAGGGGTCAGGAGATATAACCTGTCAACCACAGGGGTCAGGAGATGTAATCTGGCAGTCACAAAGTTCAGGAGATGTAACCTTTCAGCCACAGGGGTCAGGAGATATAAACTGAAGGGCACAGGGGTCAGGAGATGTAATCTGGCAGCCACAGGGTTCAGGAGATGTAATCTAGCTGCCACAGGGGTCAAGAGATTTTACCTGGCAACCACAGGGGTAAGGAAATGTAAACTGGTGGTCACAATGGTCAGGAGATATAACCTGTCAACCACAGGGGTCAGGAGATGTTACCTGGCATCCACAGGGGTCAGGAGATGTAACCTGGCAGCCACATGGGTCAGGAGATCTAATCTAGCTGCCACAGGGGTCAAGAGATGTTACCTTGCAACCACAGGGGTCAGGAAATGTAAACTAGTGGCCAAAGGGGACAGGAGATATAATCATGCAACCACAGGGGTCAGGAGATGTAAACCAGTGGCCACAGGGGTCAGAATATGTAACTTTTCAGCCACAGGGTTCAGGATATGTAATCTGGCAGTCATCGGGGTCAGTAGATTTACCTGGCAGTCACAGTGGTCATTAGATTTTATCTGGCAACCACAGGGGTCAGGAAATGTAAACTGGTGGCCACAGGGGTCAGGAGATGTAATCTGGTAGTCACAGGATTGACGAGATGTAACCTTTCGGCCACAGGGGTCATGATATGTAAACTGGCAGCCACAGGGATCAGGAGATGCAAACTGGTGGCCAAAGGGGTCAGGAGATATAACCTGGCAAGCAAAAGGGTCACAAGATGTAATCTGGTGGCCACAGGGGTCAGGAGATGTAATCTGGCAGCCAGGGGGTTTAGAAGATATAATCATGCAACCACAGGGGCCAGGAGATGTAAACCAGTGGCCACAGGGGTCAGAATATCTAACTTTTCAGCCACAGGGGTCAGGATATGTAATCTGGCAGTCATCGGGGTCAGTAGATTTACCCGGCAGTCACAGTGGTCAGGAGATTTTACCTGGCAACCACAGGGGTCAGGAAATGTAAACTGGTGGCCACAGGGGTCAGGAGATATAACCTGTCAACCACAGGGGTCAGGAGATGTAATCTGGCAGTCACAAAGTTCAGGAGATGTAACCTTTCAGCCACAGGGGTCAGGAGATATAAACTGAAGGGCACAGGGGTCAGGAGATGTAATCTGGCAGCCACAGGGTTCAGGAGATGTAATCTAGCTGCCACAGGGGTCAAGAGATTTTACCTGGCAACCACAGGGGTAAGGAAATGTAAACTGGTGGTCACAATGGTCAGGAGATATAACCTGTCAACCACAGGGGTCAGGAGATGTTACCTGGCATCCACAGGGGTCAGGAGATGTAACCTGGCAGCCACATGGGTCAGGAGATCTAATCTAGCTGCCACAGGGGTCAAGAGATGTTACCTTGCAACCACAGGGGTCAGGAAATGTAAACTAGTGGCCAAAGGGGACAGGAGATATAATCATGCAACCACAGGGGTCAGGAGATGTAAACCAGTGGCCACAGGGGTCAGAATATGTAACTTTTCAGCCACAGGGTTCAGGATATGTAATCTGGCAGTCATCGGGGTCAGTAGATTTACCTGGCAGTCACAGTGGTCATTAGATTTTATCTGGCAACCACAGGGGTCAGGAAATGTAAACTGGTGGCCACAGGGGTCAGGAGATGTAATCTGGTAGTCACAGGATTGACGAGATGTAACCTTTCGGCCACAGGGGTCATGATATGTAAACTGGCAGCCACAGGGATCAGGAGATGCAAACTGGTGGCCAAAGGGGTCAGGAGATATAACCTGGCAAGCAAAAGGGTCACAAGATGTAATCTGGTGGCCACAGGGGTCAGGAGATGTAATCTGGCAGCCACGGCGGTCAGGAGATGCAAACTTTTGGTAACTGGTGTTAGGAGATATAACATGGTAACCAAAGGGGTCAGAAGACATAACCTGGCAGCCACAGGGGTCAGTAGATGTATAATGGTGGCCAAAGGGGTCAGGAGATGCAACCTGGCAGCCACAGGGGTCAGGAAATGTAATCTGGCAGTCATCGGGTCAGTAGATTTACCTGGCAGTCACAGGGGTCAGAAGATTTTACCTGGCAACCACAGGGGTCAGGAAATGTAAACTGGTGGCCACAGGGGTCAGGAGATAGTACCTGGAAGTCACAGGGGTCAGGAAATGTAATCTGGCAGCCACAGGGTTCAGGAGATGTAATCTAGCTGCCACAGGGGTCAAGATATTTTACCTGGCAACCACAGGGGTCAGGAAATGTAAACTGTCAACCACAGGGGTCAGGAGATGTAATCTGACTATCACAAAGTTCAGGAGATGAAACCTTTCAGCCACAGGGGTCAAGAGATATAAACTGGAGGGCACAGGGGTCAGGAGATGTAATCTTGCAGCCACAGGGGTCAGTAGATGTAGAATGGTGGCCAAAGGGGTCAGGAGATGCAACCTGGCAGCCACAGAGGTCAGGAGATGTAATCTGGCAGTCACCGGGGTCAGTAGATTTACCTGACAGTCACAGGGGTCAGGAGATGTAGACTGCTTGCAACAGGGGTCAGGAGATGTAACCTGGCAGCCACAGGGGTCAGTAGATGTATAATGGTGGCCAAATGGGTCAGGAGATACAACCTGGCAGCCACAGAGGTCAGGAGATGTAATCTGGCAGTCACCGGGATCATTAGATTTACCTGACAGTCACAGGGGTCAGGAGATGTAACCTGGCAACCACAGGGATCAGGAGATGCAAACTGGTGGCCAATGGGGGCAGGAGATATAACCTGGCAAGCAAATGGGTCAGGAGATGTAATGTGGTGGCCACAGGGATCAGGAGATGTAATCTGGCAGTCACGGGGGCCAGGAGATATAACCTGGCAGCCACAGGCGCCAGGAGATGTAACCTGGAAGCCACAGGGGTCAGGGGATGCAAACTTTTGGTAACTGGGGTCAGGAGATGTAAACTGGAGGGCACAGGGGTCAGGAGATGTTAACAGGCAGCCACAGGGGCCAGGAGATGTAATCTGGCAGCCACAGAGGTTAGTAGATTTTACCTAACAACCACAGTGGTCAGGAAATGTAAACTGGTAGCCACAGGGGCCAGGAGATATAACCTGGCAACCACAGGGTTCAGGAAATGTAAACCGGTGGCCACAGGGGTCAGGAGATGTAATCTGGCAGTCACAGGGTTCAGAAGATGTAACCTTTCAGCCACAAGGGTCAGGAGATGTAAACTGAAGGGCACAGGGGTCAGGAGATGTAACCTGGCAGCCACAGGGGTCGGTAGATTTCACCTGGCAGCCAAAGAGGTTAAGAGATTTTACTTGGCAGCCACAGGCATCAGGAGATGTAAACTGGCAGCCACAGGGGTCAGGAGATGTAATCTGGCAACCACAGGGGTCAGGAGATGCAAACTGATGGCCACAGTGGTCAGGAGATGTAATCTGGGAGACACAGGGGTCAGGAGATGTAAACTGCCGGCAACAGGGGTCAGGAGATGTAACGAGGAAGCCACAGGGGTCAGGAAATGTATAGTGCTGGCCACAGGGGTCATGAGATTTATTCTGGGAGACACTTGGGTCAGGAGATGTAACCTGGCAGCCACAGGGGTCAGGAGTTTTAATCTGACAGTCACAGGGGTCAGTAGATTTACCTGGCAGTCACAGGGGTCAGGATATGTAACCTGGCAACCACAGGGGTAAGGAGATGCAAACTGGTGGCCACTGGGGTCAGGAGATGTAATCTGGCAACCACAGCGGTCAGGAGATGCAAACTGGGGGCCACAGTGGTCAGGAGATGTAATCTGGCAACCACAGGGGTAAGGAGATGTAATCTGGGAGACACAGGGGTCAGGAGATGTAAACTGCCGGCAAAAGGGGTCAGGAGATGTAACTAGGAAGCCACAGGGGCCAGGAGATGTATAGTGCTGGCAACAGGGGTCAGGAGATGTAACCTGGCAGCCACAGGGGTCAGGAGTTTTATTCTGACAGTCACAGGGGTCAGTAGATTTACCTGGCAGTCACAGGGGTCAGGATATGTAACCTGGCAACCACAGGGGTAAGGAGATGCAAACTGGTGGCCACTGGGGTCAGGAGATGTAATCTGGCAACCACAGGGGTCAGGAGAGGCAAACTGGTGGCCACAGTGGTCAGGAGATATAATCTGGCAACCACAGGGGTAAGGAGATGTAATCTGGGAGACACAGGGGTCAGGAGATGTAAACTGCCGGCAAAAGGGGTCAGGAGATGTAACGAGGAAGCCACAGGGGCCAGGAGATGTATAGTGCTGGCCACAGGGGTCATGAGATTTATTCTAAGAGACACTTGGGTCAGGAGATGTAACCTGGCAGCCACAGGGATCAGGAGATGTAATCTGACAGTCACAGGGGTCAGTAGATTTACCTGGCAGTCGCAGGGGTCAGGAGATGTAACCTGGCAACCACAGGGGTAAGAAGATGCAAACTGGTGGCCACAGGGGTCAGGATATGTAATCTGGCAACCACAGGGGTCAAGAGATGTAATCTGGGAGACACAGGGGTCAGGAGATGTAAACTGATGGCAACAGGGGTAAGGAGATGTAACCAGGCAGCCACAGGAGTCAGGAGATGTATACTGGTGGCCACAGGGGTCAGGAGATGTAATCTGGGAGACACAGGGGTCAGGAGATGTAACCTGGCAGCCACAGGGGTCAGGAGATTTACCTTGCAGTCACAGGGGTCAGGAGATGTAAACTTTTGGTAACGGAGGTGAGGAGATATAACATGGCAACCAAAGGGGTCAGGATATGTAACCTAACAGCCACAGGGGTCAGGAGATGTACACTGGTGGCCACAGGGGTAAGGAGATGTAACCTGGCAACCATAGGGGTCAGGAGATGTAAACTGGTGGCCACAGGGCTCAGGAGATGTAACCTGGCAGTCACAGGGGTCAGGAGATGTACACTGGTGGCCACATGGGTCAGGAGATGTAACGTGGCAGCCACAGGGGTCTTGAGTTGTAACCTGGAAGCCACAGGGGTCAGGAGATCTAATCTGGCAGTCACAGTTTTCAGGAGATATAACCTGGCAGCCACAGGGGTCAGGAGATGTAAACTGGTGGCTACAGGGGTCAGGAGATGTAAACTGGCAGCCACCGGGGTCAAGAAATGTGACCTTCCAGCTAAAGGCGTCAAGAGATGTAATATGGCAGTCACGGGGGTTAGGAGATTTAATATTTCAGTCACAGAGTTTAGGAAATGCAACCTGGGAGCCACAGGGGTCAGGAGATGTAATCCAGCAGTCACGGGAGTCAGGAGATGTAACCTGACAGCCAGGGGTCAGGAGATTTTACCTGGCAGTCTCATGAGATGTAAAAATTCAGTCACGGGGGTCAGGAAATTTAACCTGGCAGCCACAGGGTTCAGGTGATTTAACCTGGCATCCAAAGGGGTCAGGAGATGTAATCTGGCAGTCACAGGGGTCAGGAGATGTAATCTAGCAGCCACAGGCGTCAGGAGATGTAACCTGGCAGCCACAGGGGTCAGGAGATGTAATCTAGCAGTCTCAGGGCTCAGAAGATGTAACCTGGCAGCCACAGGGGTCAGGAGATAGAAACTGGTGGCCAGAGGGGTTAGGAGATGTAACCTGGCAGCCACAGGGGTCAAGAGATGTAAACTGGTGGCCACAGGGCTCAGGAGATGTAATCTGGCAGTCTCATGAGATGTAATAATTCAGTCAGGGGGGTCAGGAAATTTAACCTGGCAGCCACAGGGTTCAGGTGATATAAACTAGCATCCACAGGGGTCAAGAGATGTATTCTGGCAGCCACAGGGGTCAGGAGATGTAATCTGGCAGCCACATGGGTCAAGAGATGTAACCTGGCAGCCACAGGGGACAGGAGATTTTACCTGGCAGTCTCATGAGATGTAATAATTCAGTCACGGGGGTCAGGAAATGTAACCTGGCAGCCACAGGGGTCAGGAGATGTAATCTGGCAGCCACATGGGTCAAGAGATGTAACCTGGCAACCACAGGGGTCAGGAGACATAAACTGGTGGCCACCGGGCTCAGGAGATGTAATCTGGCAGTCTCAGGGTTCAGAAGATGTAACCTGGCAGCCACAGGGGTCAGGAGATGTAATCTGGCAGTCTTAGAGTTCAGAAGATGTAACCTGGCAGCCACAGGGATCAGGAGATGTAATCTGGCAGCCACAGGGGTCAGGAGATGTAATCTGGCAGCCACAGGGGTCAGGAGATGTAATCTGGCAGTCTCAGGGTTCAGAAGATGTAACCTGGCAGCCACAGGGGTCAGGAGATTTAAACTGATGGCCAGAGGGGTTAGGAGATATAACCTGGCAGTGACAGAGGTCAGGGGATGTAAAATGGTGGCCATAGGGGTCAGGAGATATAACCTTCCAGCCACAGTGGTAAGGAGATGTAAATGGGTGGCCACAGGGGTCAGGAGATGTAATATTCCAGCCACGGGGGTCAGGAGTTTTAACCTGGCAGTCAAAGGGGTCAGGAGATGCAACCTTCTAGCAACAGGGGTCAGGAAATGTAACCTTCCAGCCACAGGGGTCAGGAGATGTAAACGGGTTGCTTTAGATGTCAGGAGATGGTACCTGGCATTCACAGGGGTCAGGAGATGTAACCTGGTAGCCACAGGGGTCAGGAGATGTAATCTGGCAGTTGAGGTGGTCAGGAGATGTAACCTGGCAGCCACAGGGGTCAGAAGATGTAAACTGTTGGCCACAGGGGTCAGGAGATGTAACCTTCCAGTTACGGGGGTCAGGAGTTGTAACCTGGCAGTGAAAGGGGCCAGGAGATCTAACCTTCCAGCAACAGGGGTCAGGAAATGTAAATGGGTGGCCTCAGGGGTCAGGAGATGTAACCTTCCAGCAACAGGGGTCAGGAGATGAAAACGGTGGCCACAGGGGTCAGGAGATGGTACCTGGCAGTCACGAAGGTCAGGAGATATATCCTGGAAGACACAGGGGTCAGAAGATGTAATCTGGCAGCCACAGAGTTCAGGGCTCAGGAGATGTAATCTGGGAGTTTCATGAGATGTAATAATTCAGTCACGGGGGTCAGGAAATTTAACCTGGCAGCCACAGGGTTCAGGTGATATAAACTAGCATCCACAGGGGTCAAGAGATGTATTCTGGCAGCCACAGGGGTCGGGAGATGTAATCTGGCAGCCACATGGGTCAATAGATGTAACCTGGCAGCCACAGGGGACAGGAGATTTTACCTGGCAGTCTCATGAGATGTAATTCAGTCACGGGGGTCAGGAAATGTAACCTGGCAGCCACAGGGGTCAGGAGATGTAATCTGGCAGCCACATGAGTCAAGAGATGTAACCTGGCAACCACAGGGGTCAGGAGACATAAACTGGTTGCCACAGGGCTCAGGAGATGTAATCTGGCAGTCTCAGGGTTCAGAAGATGTAACCTGGCAGCCACAGGGGTCAGGAGATGTAATCTGGCAGTCTCAGGGTTCAGAAGATGTAACCTGGCAGCCACAGGGGTCAGGAGATGTAATCTGGCAGCCACAGGGGTCAGGAGATGTAATCTGGCAGTCTCAGGATTCAGAAGATGTAACCTGGCAGCCACAGGGGTCAGGAGATGTAAACTGATGGCCAGAGGGGTTAGGAGATATAACCTGGCTGTGACAGAGGTCAGGGGATGTAAAATGGTGGCCACAGGGGTCAGGAGATATAACCTTCCAGCAACAGGGGTCAGGAAATGTAAATGGGTGGCCACAGGGGTCAGGAGATGTAACCTTCCAGCCACAGGTGTCAGGAGATGTAAACGGGTTGCTTTAGATGTCAGGAGATGGTACCTGGCAGTCACAGGAGTAAGGAGATGTAACCTGGTAGCCACAGGGTTCAGAAGATGTATTCTGGCGGTCAGGGGATGTAACCTGGCATCCACAGGGGTCAGGAGATGTAAACTGTTGGCCACAGGGGTCAGGAGATGTAACCTTCCAGTTACGGGGGTCAGGAGTTGTAACCTGGCAGTGAAAGGGGCCAGGGGATGTAACCTTCCAGCAACAGGGGTCAGGAAATGTAAATGGGTGGCCTCAGGGGTCAGGAGATGTAACCTTCCAGCAACAGGGGTCAGGAGATGAAAACGGGTGGCCACATGGTTCAGGAGATGGTACCTGGCAGTCACGAAAGTCAGGAGATGTAACCTGGACGACACAGGGGTCAGAAGATGTAATCTGGCAGCCACGGAGGTCAGGGGATGTAACCTGGCAGCCAGAGGGGTGAGGAGATGTTATCTGGCAGTGACGGAGGTCAGGGGATGTAACCTGGCAGTCACAGGGGTCAGGAGATGTAATCTGGTGGCCACAGGGATCAGAAGATGTAAACTGGCGGCCATAGGTTTCAGGAGATATAACCTTCCAGCCACAGGGGTCAGGAGATGTAAACAGGTGGTCACAGGGGTCAGAAGATGTAATCTGGTGGTCACAGGGGTCAGGAGATGTAACCTTCCAGCCACAGTGGTTAGGAGATGTAAAATGGTGGCCACAGGGGTCAGTAGATGTAAATGGGTGGTCACAGGGGTCAGGAGATTGTACCTGGCTGCTACAGTGGTCAGGAGATGTAATCTGGCAGTCTCAGGGGTCAGGGGATGTAAGCCTTCCAGCCACGGGGGTCAGAAGATGTATTATGGCAGTCATGGAGGTCAGGGGATGTAACCTGGCAGTCACAGGGGTCAGGAGATGTAACCTGGCAGTCACAGGGGTCAGGAGATGTAAACTGGTGGCCACAGGATTCAGGAGATATAATCTTCCAGTCACAGGGGTCAGGAGATGTAAACAGGTGGTCATAGGGGTCATGAGATGTAATCTGGTGGTCACAGGGGTCAGGAGATATAACATTGCAGCCACAGGGGTCAGGAGATGTAAACAGGTGGCCACAGGGGTCAGGAGATTATACCTGGCTGTCACAGTGGTCAGAAAATGTAATCTGGCAGTCTAAGGGGCCAGGAGATTTAACCTTCCAGCCACAGTGGTCAGGAGATGCAAATGGGTGGCCACATGGGACCGGGGATGTAACCTGGCAGCCACAGGGGTCAGAAGATGTATTCTGGCAGTCATGGAGGTCAGGGTATGTAACCTGGCAGCCACAGGGGTCAGGAGATGTAAACTGTTGGCCACAGGGGTCAGGATATATAACCTTCCATCCACAGGGGTCAGAAGAGGTAACCTTCCAGCCACAGGGGTCAGGAGATATAAACTGGTGGCCACAGGGGTCAGGAGATATAACCTTCCAGCCACAGGAGTCAGGAGATGTAAATGGGTGGCCACAGGGGTCAGGAGATGGTACTTGGCAGTCACGAAGGTCAGGAGATGTAACCTGGCAGCCACACGGGTCAGGAGATGTAAGCTAGCAGCCACAGGGGTCAGGAGATGTAACCTGGCAGCCACAGGGGTCAGGAGATGTAATCTAGCAGCCACAGGGGTCAGAAGATGTAATCTGGCAGCCACAGGGGTCAGGAGATGTAATCTGACAGCCACAGGAGAGATGTGTAGCAGCCTTCTATAAGTTGCAGAGATGGCAATCACGGCCAAACTGCAAGAAGCTGGAATAAGGTATACTCTTTATATAAATGTCTTTGCTAGCCACTGGGCCAAAGCCCAAAAGCCGTGAGGCCAGGTAAAGAGGCTGAGGTGCTGGAGTCGCTCCTGGCAGGAAAACTGAAGATGTGAGTGGAATATTTGTACATGACAAGTGAAACTAGTTAAATGTATTTGGCATCATTATTTCTCATATCACATATAATAGTTGTCTTGCGAAGCGAGGGACGCAGTTTGGTCTGCAAATGCGTACCCTTTGCGAAGCGAGGGGCTGTATTTGCGGAGGTGGAGGCTCTACCTGTAATACATTTTTTTTAACCCTATCACTCATGGGGGTCAATACAGACCCCCATAAACCACTAATTAATGCTGTCACTCATGGGAGTCAATACAGACCCCCATAAACCTATAATTAACCCTGTCACTCATGGAGGTCAATACAGACCCCCATAAACCCATAATTAACCTTGTCACTCATGGGGGTAAATACAGACCCCCATAATACATTAATTAACTCTGTCACTCATGGGGGTCAATACAGACTCCCATAAACCCTTAATTAACCCTGTCACTCATGGGGTTCAAAACAGACCCACATAAACCCTTAATTAACCCCATCACTCATGAGGGTCAATACAGACCCCCATAAACCCATAATTAACCCTGTCACTCATGGGTGTCAATACAGACCCCCATAAGCCAATAAATAACCCTGTCACTCATGGGGGTCAATACAGACCCCCATAAGCCAATAAATAACCCTGGCACTCATGGGGTAAATACAGACCCCCCATAATACATTAATTAACTCTGTCACTCATGGGGGTCAATACAGACTCCTATAAACCCTTAATTAACTCTGTCACTCATGGGGGTCAATACAGACCCACATAAACCCTTAATTAACTCCGTCACTCATGAGGGTCAATACAGAACCCCAGAAACCCATAATTAACACTGTCACTCATGGGGGTCAATACAGACCCCCATAAGCCAATAAATAACCCTGTCACTCATGGGGGTCAATACAGACCCCCATAAGCCAATAAATAACCTTGGCACTAATGGGGGTCAATACAGACCCCCATAACACATTAATTGACTCTGTCACTCATGGGGGTCAATACAGACGCCCATAAGCCCATAAATAACCCTGGCACTCATGGGGGTCAATACGGACCCCCATAATACATGAATTAACCCTGTCACTCATGGGAGTCAATACAGACCCACATAAACCCTTATTTAACCCCCATCATGACACTAAGTATAAACACTACACTGCATTATACCCCCCAATAAACCATTAAATCAAAACTAACCCCACACTACACTAACCTTTTGACACCTACACTACCTGCCTACACTACCTACCTACCCCCTAATAACCCCCCCACCACTCTAATTACAGAAAATAAAAAAACGAAATTCACCAAAAATAAAAAATCTACATTACAAAAAATAAAAAAACCTACGTCACCAAAAAATTAAACAAGGAACATTACAGAAAAAAAATACATTACACCCCCCCCCCACTACAGAAAAAAGAATAATTACACACCTGAAAAGGAGATACATAGAATACATACAATACAATATTTACAAATAAAATAAAATACAATACCCCCCTATAAAACATACAATCAATACTGTCTATCTAAAATACACCCCCCAATCTAATATACAATAAATCCTAACTATCTAAAATACATATCCCTATCTAACATACAATACTATATAATCTAAAATACATCTTATCTATCTAAAATACATCCCCAGGGCGGGGCAGAAGAGGAGGAGGCCAGGTACATCGCGGGGAGGTAAGTACAATGTATATTGTTTATTTTATTTATGTTTTTATGTTTATGTATGTTGTACTAATGTAATGGGGCCGCACCTGAGAAGAAGAAAAGAAGAAGGACGGGGACATGCTGGAAAGGTGAATAGAATATTTAGAATATTTATAATGTTTATTTATTTTATGTAAATGTGTTGTACTCATTTTTCCCCCCCTAGGTTGCTGATTTGAAGGGACATCTGTAAAGGTAAGTGGTCTTAATTATTTTATTTTAGCTTAGAATTAGGGTTTGTATATAGAGATAGCATTTATTGTATGTTACATAGGGGTATGTATTTTAGATAGTTAGAATTTATTGTATGTTAGGGGTATGTATTTTAGATAGTTAGGATCTATTGTATATTATATAGTATTGTATATTAGATAGGGGTATGTATTTTAGATAGTTAGGATTTATTGTATATTAGATAGATTGGGGGATGTATTTTAGATAGATAGTATTGATTGTATGTTAGATAGGGGGGTATTGTATTTTATTTTATTTGTATTTGTATTGTATGTATTCTGTGTATTTCCTTTTCAGGTGTGTATTTTTTTTCTGTAGTGGGTGGGGCCTTGTAATGTATTTTTTTATTTTCTGTAATGTTCCTTTCTTTTCTTTTTTTGTGAGTTAGTTTTTTTTATTTTCTGTAATTAGACTGGTGGGGGGTTGATTAGGGGTAGGTAGGTTGTGTAGGTAGGTAGTGTAGGTGATAATAGGTTAGTTTAGAGGGGTGTTAGTTTAGATTTAATGGTTTATTGGGGGGGTATAGTGCAGTGTAGTGTTTGTACTTAGTGCCATGAGGGTACTGGAGAAATCTCATAGCACTTATGGGGTAATGTTAGGCTTCTAACTTTAAATACCCTTATGGGACTAATGGGGTTTAATAGAAGCTTATGAGACCGGGATAAAATGGTGTAGTGCTTTGGGTCATGAGGGTCCTGGATGACCCGCATGGCACTTATAGTTTTATTACATGCGTTCATTAGTTTGTTATAGGGGTCTATATAGTTGAGGCACACAGTACACTCACATTGTGTGACAAACAGCGTTTCAACACTTTTTTATTGCCCCGTCATTTTTGACGGGCAAGTCGCTAGTTAAATATTAATGAATACAAATATTAAAGGAAATGAGATAAGAATAACAGCAACATAGGGGAGCGTGAATCTGGAGAAGGGGAGCCCTAGGGCAAAAAGGTCCTACCCATGCTGAATTCCACCCACAGCTCCACCCACAAACTCAGACACAAGCCAAACTAGTGCAGAACTTAGGGCCCAATATATTAACAAGTAATAAAGGGAATACAGAAATATAATATTGATAAGTAACATTTAGGCTCCCAGATCTGTCCAAGCACCAGACATATGACCCTATTCAATTGTCCAAATCACAATTACTTGAGCCCATAATGGTGCCCGTAAAAGTTACAGATATTTAATTGACTACATTTTGCTACCCGCAATTCATTTGCGAGTTACAGGCTCGAAATCACAAGCTGAGAAAAAGTACTAAAGATGCAAAACCCATATTTAATTATAACAATTCAACAAGCCCGCAATTGCCTTCAAATCTGTAAATGGCAAATGTATAAAAAAAGTACTAGATAGGACTCACAAGTGGATTAAACACCTGGAGCCCCATTAAATTCCAAGCCCGCAGCAGCAGTCCTCTAGCCCGTATGTCTGCGGGTTTGAAATCTGCTGGAGTTACAGAACAAGACCGCAACCAAAGGGCCGGAGCGAGAGACTAGGTGATATTGGAGAGCAAGTTCTTACAGTTCTATTCATTTATATTATTATCATAACTATTTTACACATATATTTTGATCAACACATATATACTGATTACACATAATACAAATACACATAGAGTAAATAACACACTTATAGAAAGGTCATCACACACACACCTTAGACCCAACAGTTAGCAGTTACACATAAAAAATACATTTTTTCCCATCACAAATATTTACACCAATACCTTTATTCTGTCATCCTTATTTTACTTTTGGGATTGATATGGAGGGAGGAGGGGGGGGGGGGGTGAGTGTAGAGGAGTGGAGAGGATGGAAGAAGAGGATGAGAGGCGAGGAGGAGAGAGAGGAGAGAGAGGTGGTCACAGGTGTTGTTGGAGAGGACGAGGGGGAGGAGACTAGAGGAGGTGGAGGATGAGTTGGAGGAGAGTGGAGGAGAGGAGGTGGAAGAGGAGGTGGAGGAGAGTGAAGGAGATGGAGGAGGAGGTGGAGGAGATGGAGGAGAGTGAAGGAGAGGAGGAGGTGAAGGAGAGTGGAAGAGAGGTGGTGGAGGAGGTTGTGGAGGAGGAGGAGGTTGAGGAGGAAATGGGAGAAAGTGTTGGGGGGTAGGCAGGTGCCCATACTGATAGGCACATCGTCCTCAGGGTTAGAGGGGGAGGGGCCTGATCCCAGGGGGGGTGGTAGCGTCGATGAGGCACAGGTCCCAGGAATAGTTGAGGGAGGAAAGGATCCCCACCCACAGTCGGGAGAGCAAGAGGCTGGGGGCAGGCACAGGACCCCAAATTACTCCTCCCAGGAGATGGAGTTACTCCTGCGTGCCATCCGTGAGAGGCTCGCTATCCTGTCAGGAATGGAAGGAGGAAGCGGCTGTGGTAACATCAGTGTGCACAGCGGAAATGGATGTGAGGTCTGTGAAGCACAGGTTCAATGATGTCAGTGTCCTGTTGAGGAGGACGATGGCCAAGGAGATGGCCTCAGCAACAAGTGGTGGCCCAGCATTGACTGTCACCTACAATGAGTGGGAGAAGAACCTCAAGGACCTACTGAGCCCGGTACCCGCTGCAGGATTCAGGCCTGGTTGCCCAGCAGGATCCAGCCTCCACGTCAGGTGAATATCACATACACCAACATGCCACTACATGTACATCACACACAACACATGTACAGGATGACCAACAAGGACACTGAAATGTCAGCGTCATCCGTAAATCCATGAGGCAGACATATCACTGTCTTTATTGGGCACAACATCAGTAATCAACCAATATCCAGTCCATGTATGGGTGTGCCCACTGCAGCGTATGCAGTTACAGACTGCAGCCAGAATCAAGAAAGCGTTAGGAGCCAAGAAATATAAAGATCAAGAACCCAACAAAGATCACATCTAGCAAATGAGAGCTACTCAGAGTTGCATTCAAAGGGACAGTTACCTCACTATAGGTGAGACTCATTGTGTGAAAGAGCACAGGATTCTATGTTAAAGTGATCTATTGCCCTATTGTAATTTAAACATATGTAAGCTAAGGTTTGTCTACAGTCACAGTGATGATTAACAGCCTCTGCCTCAGCGAACGTTTCATATATTATGATTTAACTGCCTACAGGAATGTAATCAGCCAGCAGTGAAACATTCAAATAACATGGAATCTTCTGTTCTGTCACACAATGAAGAGCACTAACAATGAGGTCAATGGCCCTGTAAGAGATTCATCCAGGTCCAAGCCTAGATGTCAGATAGTTAGGAAGAAACACAAAACATTTTCTCTTCAACATCATTAACACATATCCCTTTCTTTTCTTGTTTCTCTTTTTCAGCTTCACGGAGCTGGGTCTATTGGTGAGCCAGAGTCGTGGTCGTCGGCCCCACCACCACCACCATATTGGAGCCAGGCAACAGCCCCTCCTTGCCGGGCCGCCCCCACCACCTCCTCCACAACCACCAATGGGCCCTGCAGCCAGACCTCCATCCCCACCACCAGCAAGCCCGGCTGCTCAGGAGGAGAGGCTGGCCATGTCCAGATAGATCCTGGACTGACTGCAGGGGATCCAGGCCAGTATCTCCTCCAATCAAAAGATTAGGAGCAGCCGGGCCAGGCACAATAAGAGGAGGCACCTCGGGATGGGGTCGGTCCAGAGCATGGTCCAGGAGATGACCATTTGCTATGCTCTGGTCTCCAGCCCCGCCTCATCCACCCAGAGCTGACCCCATGCACCAGCAGCCCGGCCCCTCCTATCCTCCCCCCATGCCTCCACCACCGCCACCAGCACTGCCACTGATTGTGCCACTGCCTCTTGGGGGATGCCTCCCCCTGCCCGCCCCCCCACCCCCACCCCCACCAAGGAAATGGCAGCATTGGGTATTGGGGCCCTGTGGCTAGGTGGAGGAGGACCTGGGGGCTGCATATATATTTGTGACTACTCAACAGCACTCCTCAGTGACAATCTATTGGTCACAATGTTAACCTAATCTAGCCTGGGATATTGGCCTATGTGATGGTGATATGTTGTATGCGGATGGCTACCTCCCATAACATGGTTCATGATCCCCTTCTCTGTGGACACGTAGGGTTCTGTTGATCATGCCACTGAGGAATGCTGTTGAGAAGAGGTGCTGCAGTCCCTATCTTTTTTAAGGCCTTATTTCGTAGGTGTTATTTGTTTTAGGTACAATCCAGGTCCATGAGGACATCTTCTGCATCTGCAAGCATTGTGAAGGAAATGTATAAGGTGTAAGGTTTTCCCAGTGCCTCTCAGGTAGACAATCCTTCAATGACAGCCCCCCCCCCCTTAACATGTAGCTCCCACGATCTTAAAGCTATCATATAGCCAGATATCTAAGACATGATTGTTGTTAGCTTAAATGTAGACTAATACCGCTATGGTGGTGGACTTGCAAAGTCTCACAATGACATGTTAATGACAGCCAACATTAATATATGCACTAGTGACGCAGGTGATCCTGCCGTCACTGTCAGTCTGAGAACAAATCCTTGTAAGTAAGAGTAAATATGGCTACTGACCTTTGTGTCCTCTCTGTATTAATGGGTATTTTCCCATTTTGCTGATATCATCAGTATCCTTTAACATGTGCTAACACCTGTATAGCTGATGGATGTGATATCAATGTTGATGGACAATATCATATAGAGAAGGTGATAGTACCCTTTGACCACTGACGCTGGTCACAGCTAAGCATTTATTGTGAGATGACACATCATTATTAATATTCATGGTCACTGAGATATCTTAAGAACTAGCTAATAGTTAGTAATGCTTGCAGATGGGAATCCGGTAAGTTGGTATATTGGTATATTGGTACAGTATTTAGCTCTGTACTGCACATGCATGTTGAGTATTTTTTTTTATTCTCCTCTGCCTTTTTTTAGTTGACCACTTTTTGTCAGATTTTGTTTTGTCACCACACTGTATGTGTGAAACTGGATTGGATTACACAGTCCAGAGGTTGAATCATCTGTATCATTGAGCAGATCTAGACAAGGTGTAAGTGCTATGCACAATAATTGTTTCTTCAATTAAATGGAGTGATTTGCGATGATCCTTTTTGTCATCAGAGTCAGGTTGCAGCGGTGTAGTGACCACATGTGACCCTGGTAGGTGCTATGCATCATGCTTATTTAGACTATCACATTACCCCCTGTAGGTATCCCCTTTTTCCCACAAGCCTCTTGCTCTCCCAGGATCCGCCAACACCACACCCATGATATTAATGCACATTCTTGTCTATTTCTGTGCTCTGTGTATAAAATAAAGCTTTGTTATACTGCTCTCACCATGTCAATGTGTTTTCAATGGTTGGGGTTATGGACATCCACATACATCACATCAGTGTCACATTCCTATATATGTAAACTAATGAGCCCTAGTTACTATGCATTAGATTAATATATATGATAGTAATAATAATAATAATAGTAATAATATCATAAGATACTGTGTGATACTGTGGAGTATCAACATTCCCCTGAAGACCTAATAACAATATGACAGGTGATAATGTTAATTGATTGATAGCAAAACACTTAATGGGATGTCACCAAATGATAATGGGTATACATCTTGGCACATGGCCACTAGCAATGGCATGGGACTGTCCAGGATGGGTGTAGCAGAGATTACCCCTGATGGAGGTGAGTTGGCTATTGCTCCACGTGCCTCTGCACAGCCTCCATGTGTTTTTGGGGCCCTTCCTGATGTCTTTTACAGTGATGAGAAATTGTCCGTAAACCCTTTACAGGTCCTATTTGGAGGCCGTAATATTTTTGGCTCCGTTGCCATTTACGGGTTTGTACGCCAGTGCGTCTTTGGGGATTCGTAGAAATTTTATATTGATTTGTGATTGTAACATTTACGGGCTTGAAATATCAAAAGCTTAGCTGGGACGGAGTCCAGATTTGGACAGTCTGTAGGCATTTTCTGTCTGTAACCCGCTGATCGTTTGCGGGTAGCTGAAAAAGGACAATTTAATAGCCTTGACTCTTGAAGGCTCCTTTATGGGCTATGATGTCTACAGTTAGAGCAATTTAATGGGGCTGCTGGTAGTAGCACTGTAAAAGCAAATAAACAAACACTACTGTATGTACTATATTGGGTATGCAATGATAGACATTATAATTAATTGCAGCCTCAAGCTCATTTTATTTCCATGTTATATTGATCCCAGAGTTACTACATATCAGGCCACCCACATGGACTACAACAGATTACTTATTCAATTATTATGGATTTCTAAATTTTTGGATTGAGAGTCTGATCGCAAATCGGACTTCTAAACACTATTTAATTGTAGTCTAAACACCATGTTTTACTGACATCATGATGACGGTCTCATTTCTTATTGGCTCTGTCTAAATTGTAACTTACGGGTTTGCTTAATTGTTCATGATCATGCCCTGAAATGCTACGTACGGGTTCATGGGTTGCGTGTTGGGGCTGTGAGCCTGTAATTGCGGGCTTGAGTCAATAAAATATATCCGTAATTGTAGCACATTTCTAACCTTCAGACATACGGGCTTGGAATTAAATGTGGGCCGTAGTATTTATATAATACTTGACAAATAATATGACACAGAGTAATTTGGAATACGAATTGAACTTCATGTGGATCAGTTCCCTCCAAGTGATCAGTTACTATGTTATTGGGGATCTACATTATTTACTACATTTTTCTGAAAACTAAAAGGTTATGTGCAACGAATATGTAAAAAGTGGAAGCAAACCGGGAGAGAGAAAATACAAAACTGCGATTTATCAAGAAACTTCCTTATAAAGTAGCTGTTTCTGTATGAGCCATAGGTGATACTTGCCTGTGGTATATAAACTGGTTAAGAGCACAGATAATCTGACAAATCAGGCATTAGAATATGTAGCCTAGAGGTTTTATAATAGCGAAATCTTAAATATATAATTTTCTCTTATAGTAGAATATGTTACAATTCACCATTTTAACCTTTTTTCTGCATGGAAAGATTTTTGCTTGATTCAGTTTTATTGAAAGAGCTTCCCTTTTGTTTCCAGTGGCAGAGATAAGGCTAAAGTGGTTGGTGTTTTGCACGTTGTGCTCTGTGACTCCTCCTCACACGTAGCCAGTTGTCTCATGTAAATGACCATCACTAGAAGACGGACCTCACAGTGATGCTGATTTGTGGGAGTTAGAGTTCCGTTGCCTACCAGTATTACAGCAGGACTTCTTCTCCCTAAAGTGTAAAGGAAGTGTCTCAATGAGCAGCATAATTGTGGATCTTTGTTATTCCACCCCAAATCATCATATGCTTCAAAGTAACACATCTTTTTTTGCTGGAACATGGTATATCCTCAAGACACATGCAACTACCTACTCTGCCTAATAGTAAATATGTCCGTGGATATGTGAGGAAGCTGAATGGCAAAGTACCCAGTGCCTAATATAGACTTGGAGATGAAGGAATTGAAGATAATTGGTCTTAATATGCATGGGGGGGGGGGGGGGGGGGGCTTGGAGATATAGTGTATACCTACATAATTACACAATGAAATGAGATACATTTTTGTTATTAAACTATATAACAATGTCATGAAAGTTAATCTGCAAGTAATTTTGTTAAGACCAATGAGTATCGATAGTACTGAGAATCCTCTAAATGTCTATATATCGTTAATTAATTAATTAATTAATTGATTGGACTCGTTACAATAACATTGAGCCCTTCTCTATTAGAAGCCCGCAAATGTCTCTAACCAGCAATTTCTGCTGCAGGTGTTTTTGTCTCTAAATGTTTAGATGTATTCTACAGACTCCAGCTAGCAATCTACATCAACACTGAACCTTAAAAGACGGCAAAGCGATGAAAGACATTAGAAATAATTGTACAACAGTCTCAAGCTCGGACATCTGCAGTAGAAAATATTTTATTTTATATTTCATTTCCGTGTTATATCAATCTCGGGAATCAAGGAGTTAATACATATCAGGCCACCCACATGGACTAGAACAGTATCATCATTCATTTATATATTATGTACATTGACGGATTGCGAGTCTGATCGTATATCAGACCCCTAAAAGCGAATTGATTGACGAGTAACTCCAGGTGTTACTGACCTAATGATGACGGTCACATTTACTATTGGCTGTTTCTAAATCGGTAGTTACGGCCGTGCTTAATTGCGCATGATCACGCTCTGATCAGGCATGGTTTATGGTTTAGGCATGCAGGCTTGTTCAATTGAATTGCTCTGTAATTTTAGCAAATTTCAAGCCCGCAGATATATGGCCGTTATAACTTAATCTGCAGTCTTGCAATTGAATGAGGCCCTTAAAGTTTGCAATTTTAAATATCAATCTGCCTTACTTATCCACCTACCAAACACAAAGTGATATCTCTGGCTAATTGACAACAATTGCTATTTACCACCTGGGGCTTCCAATGTATTGTTTATAGTGAAGATGACGGGCTCGCTCAGACCCCACAGAGTAAGGCGGCTGATATAGTGAAGATGACGGGCTCGCTCAGACCCCATAGAGTAAGGCGGCTGATATAGTGAAGATGACGGGCTCGCTCAGACCCCATAGAGTAAGTCGGCTGATATAGTGAAGATGACGGGCTCGCTCGGACCCCATAGAGTAAGGCGGCTGATATAGTGAAGATGACGGGCTCGCTCAGACCCCATAGAGTAAGGCGGCTGATATAGTGAAGATGACGGGCTCGCTCAGACCCCATAGAGTAAGGCGGCTGATATAGTGAAGATGACGGGCTCGCTCAGACCCCATAGAGTAAGTCGGCTGATATAGTGAAGATGACGGGCTCGCTCAGACCCCACAGAGTAAGGCGGCTGATATAGTGAAGATGACGGGCTCGCTCAGACCCCATAGAGTAAGGCGGCTGATATAGTGAAGATGACGGGCTCGCTCAGACCCCATAGAGTAAGGCGGCTGATATAGTGAAGATGACGGGCTCGCTCAGACCCCATAGAGTAAGGCGGCTGATATAGTGAAGATGACGGGCTCGCTCAGACCCCATAGAGTAAAGCGGCTGATATAGTGAAGATGACGGGCTCGCTCAGACCCCATAGAGTAAGGCGGCTGATATAGTGAAGATGACGGGCTCGCTCAGACCCCATAGAGTAAGGCGGCTGATATAGTGAAGATGACGGGCTCGCTCAGACCCCATAGAGTAAGGCGGCTGATATAGTGAAGATGACGGGCTCGCTCAGACCCCATAGAGTAAGTCGGCTGATATAGTGAAGATGACGGGCTCGCTCAGACCCCATAGAGTAAGGCGGCTGATATAGTGAAGATGACGGGCTCGCTCAGACCCCATAGAGTAAGTCGGCTGATATAGTGAAGATGACGGGCTCGCTCAGACCCCATAGAGTAAGGCGGCTGATATAGTGAAGATGACGGGCTCGCTCAGACCCCATACAGTAAGGCGGCTGATATAGTGAAGATGACGGGCTCGCTCAGACCCCATAGAGTAAGGCGGCTGATATAGTGAAGATGACGGGCTCGCTCAGACCCCATAGAGTAAGGCGGCTGATATAGTGAAGATGACGGGCTCGCTCAGACCCCATAGAGTAAGGCGGCTGATATAGTGAAGATGACGGGCTCGCTCGGACCCCATAGAGTAAGGCGGCTGATATAGTGAAGATGACGGGCTCGCTCAGACCCCACAGAGTAAGGCGGCTGATATAGTGAAGATGACGGGCTCGCTCAGACCCCATAGAGTAAGGCGGCTGATATAGTGAAGATGACGGGCTCGCTCGGACCCCATAGAGTAAGGCGGCTGATATAGTGAAGATGACGGGCTCGCTCAGACCCCATAGAGTAAGGCGGCTGATATAGTGAAGATGACGGGCTCGCTCAGACCCCATAGAGTAAGGCGGCTGATATAGTGAAGATGACGGGCTCGCTCAGACCCCACAGAGTAAGGCGGCTGATATAGTGAAGATGACGGGCTCGCTCGGACCCCATAGAGTAAGGCGGCTGATATAGTGAAGATGACGGGCTCGCTCAGACCCCATAGAGTAAGGCGGCTGATATAGTGAAGATGACGGGCTCGCTCAGACCCCACAGAGTAAGGCGGCTGATATAGTGAAGATGACGGGCTCGCTCGGACCCCATAGAGTAAGGCGGCTGATATAGTGAAGATGACGGGCTCGCTCAGACCCCACAGAGTAAGGCGGCTGATTCGATATTAAATAACCTGCAGATCGCGGTTATAATGTGAGTCACGCGGTGATCTCTATTCATATTTATAAATTCATGTGGTTTAGTGAATAATATTTCCTTGGATGTACAATTTGATTGTTATTCCTTATTTTTTATATTTATCCTCTTACAAACTCACACTTTTCATAACAAAGAAATTGTCACAAAATCATTCCTTGGGTCTCAATAAGAAGTTCTATATAAAGATTCTGTACAAGAATGATGGTCAAGTGGCGAAAGTCACTACCAAGAGAGGTCGTGTCGGCCTATGCAACAAATAATTGTAAAATATGTTAGACCTCAAATACCCCCCATGGTTATCATAATGTAGCAGATGTCTGGTTTAGTCATTCATTCTCTTCTGTAAGATAAGAAGAATAAGCCTAACCCTAACCCTAACACTAGCAATATATGAAAAATGGGATGTTGAAAAAGTCAGAGCCGTCTCCTTATACGATGAAATTATAAAACTGTATTAAATTAGAATTTTTTCTCCCATGTAGGCCAAACATGGCGCCATGTGGTGGGATATTCCTATAAGATAGTTTAGTGTCATTGTCATTGTTGCCTTGTTGTGTTAAAAAACAACAGATCAAACAATGACACAAACTGTAGCAGATATAAGTAACACACAAACCAGCGAAAGAGTAAAATATGTAAAGTTGCTAAGCTGTGTTGGGTAAACGCCGTAGCAATAAGCGTAGAGCGTAATTATAACGGTTCCCTTAGGTGCGTCAGGAACATCTGCTGGTAACACATCGCAGGTGTTAGCAATCACACAAAGAGCCTGCTCTGTAAAGTAATTTAGATGGATATAGTTTCATAATTATATAAAGTATTCCATGTTCACGTTCTAGGAGAGATGTAACAACCCGCCACAAACTCACTTCCCACAATTAGCGATTTGGCGCTGGTCTCAGCTCAAAGGTTTTAATAGTTAAAAATCTACAAAATATATTTCACTAGAAGACTGTATAAATGTCTGCCACTAAAACAAAGTTGTTAAAATCTAAGCTCCACAGATGTAAAACAATAAAAAAATTATCAAAATCACTCCAGTTATTCACAGGTTCAGCGCTACGGAATATGTCGGCGCGTTATGAATAAACTATAATAATAATAATAATAATAATAATAATAATAATAATAATGTTGCGATGCAACTAAGTCATTCCCTTTGCCATGAACTTCCAAACAAGGCCTCTTCTTCTTCCCAAATCCATGTCCTTCTGCTCTGTCCAGTAAAGGTAAACAATTGTTTACATTCTTCTACAACACGTACAACTTATCCCACTAATGACCTTCCCGCAGTCACATGGTCCTCCCACGCCTTAACCTTCTCTGATGTCCAATCAGAAGCATTAAAAGCCTTCAAAACATCATCTCTCCCTTACTACCACCTTACTATAGGAGTCTCTTTTCTTACTAAATTAGATCCTATTTCCATCCGGAATATTCTTCCAACAAAGCGTTCCCTTATTTGCCGAGCTTCATCTTCTTACACCTAATATTCACCCGACTCGTGTTGTGGGGTCCCAATCGAGACCCCTGCAGGGTGTTCCTGGTTACCTGGTGGATACATTTATTTACTTTTAGCAGTAAAGTGACCCTTGAGGGCTTATCTGAGATGTTTAAATGTACATGAAAGAAGTTAAATGGGGTTATACATATGATTTTATATAACACGTTACATATAATAGTATTCTACAATGTTGTATGTGCATGTTTTAGCAACGTCTTTACATATTGGGGAATACATCTGACACCAGTCAGTTCTCTTAATCTCTTCTCTTCCAATGTGTTCCTCTTCTAAGGCCTCGTTCAGTTTAACTCTAACCAAGTGATGCCGTCATTGTCTATCCTACCAAATGCGGACCCCGAGGAATTGATTAATAAACATTAAAAGGCTTAGCCTAAACCAGGTTTCCTCGGGCCAATAACAGCTGGGGATCTCAAACAACAGGGATGATTGCAAGAAAAAATATAAAGTAAGAGAATTATTTTCTTAAGTGCAAGCACAAGTATCAATCATTTTGTTGCAACATTAAAATAGAATAAAATGAACTTGAAAAGGAAATGATTCATCAGTCTCGTTCTAAATATTCTTTGATTGCAGATTCCCCCTGTTCCTCCAGATGTAATCACACTCTTTAAAATGTTCATTATGCACAGAAAGACTTTTCTTTGTCTCTGGTTTTTCCACCACAGAATGTCTGATGTGAAATGATTCAGAAAACACATTCAAAGAAGAACAAAAAACCTTCAAGTGAAATCTTAGAAATGAGGTTTTCTCCAAGTAGCAACACAATAAGGAGCGGAGTTTGGCCACTGTGAGGTAAATACAGAATTACTGACATTGGGAGGGTACCTGTGTGTGGGACCTGCTCGTGTTACGCCGCTAATATTGGCTTTTATATTATATGAAACATAGTGGTTGCACCAGGTACCTCTGGATCAAGGATAGGGGCCTTGGCATCCTTGGTTTGTTCAGCAAAGATCATCATGCACCAAGTATTTCATCAGAAACAGATTTAATTCAGAAAACTCTCAGGAATACAAAGCTGAGACAGACATCTTAGAAATACAAGATAAAGGGATTTACAGCACAAGGTGCCTAAAGCTAATTAACCAATCAGAGATCACAGAGACAAAAACGCTCTCACCTATCCCATGCACCAAAGTGAAAACAGAAGCCTTCTAATACATATATGGACCTCCAGCCATGGATTGTTATGGGGGCAAAAGGTGAACTGGATGCATCAGAAACATTCCCAACTAATGAAATCATTATTCAAATGACAATGATTATTATTATTATTATCCAATGAAAGGAAAAGACACATATACAGGCATTAACATGTCTGTGTAGTACTAAGACATTTCCATGGAAGTGATATATAATTTATTCATTTTTCCTTGTACTTGTTTCCAAGATTACAATAAGTATTTATAAAACATGAATTATCCAAACATATGCCATTATAAAATCCCACGCCCATATCTGTTTCTCTTATCACAATATACAACATAATGAACTGGATTACTCTTACAAGATGCACAATTACACAATAGCCATATGAGGACCCAATACTAAACCCTGAGGAACCCCACTTACCACATTAGTCCAGTCTGAGTATGTTTAATTTCCATGAACCCCTTGCTTCCTTCCATGTGATAATAACTTCAATTCTTGTATCCTTCATTTTCCACAATATCCTCCCATGTGGCACTGCATCAAAAGCCTTTGAAAACCAAATAATCTATATCAACGAGTTCCTTTGGCCAAGTTTCTACTTCCTTCTCATATAAACGAATTAGATCTGTTTGATATAGACTATATAGACTTGATATAGACTATACATCCATGTTGACTCCTACATATGATCGTGTTCACATGGATACATTTCTGTATACTGTTCCTTATTAACCCTTCCCCACTACAGAGGTAGCATATTGTAATGTCCCTATAGCTTCCTTCCTGGTCTCCTTTCCTTTAATATATTTAAAAATGATGTTTATAGTTAATGCTACTCACCTTTGCAAGTAATTTTTTATTTAAGCCTTATAATTTTGCTTTTGAAAATCAACTTCAAATAAGACTGTTTTGATCACGGTTCCCAAGGGTTACTTTACTGACACAACTGGTATTCATTTTGTGTAGTTTATTGCATATTCCTCTCAACATTTTAGGAGGCTTTGCACCATAACCATTTAATTCTACCCACAAGGCTTCTGCGTTATCACCATTTGCACCATGAATATCTTTTCTTACTGTTACCCTCCAATTGATACCCTTTAGTCAAGAATTTATACGTTGCTTTCTATATTTATTTGTTCATCATCCAACAAATGTATCTGACCCTAAGCTTTGACTTACAGGGTAAACCGCTCAAACCCGTAGGACACAACTTGTACCTCACAATAAATTAGTGCGATCTGAATTTTTTTGATTCATATTTGTATCAATTTGTCCTTCTTTCTTATTGGGCAATACATTAAAAACTGATCCCACCATGACCATGTGTCAACTCAATCTTGATCGTATCATGGCTTTATCCAAGGTCTTTCTTGTACCACCTCAGAGAAAAATATGTTGTCCTCATAACTGTACCAGTAGAAAGGAATGGTGTTATAATGGTGCATGTGCTATTCTGCAAAATCAGGACACTTTTAACAAACATGCATAAAAAAACCTTTTCAGAATTTGGTGCCATATTTGCATCCTTCACTGTGTTCTGAAACTGAAAAAATCTTGTTACAAACTTAAAATAATTTTAGGGAGTATGAATAAATTACCATGGATCCAAATTAGTCATATCTTTAATCTTCCTCCACACAATGTATCCCCTAATTTGGTATCACATATAATAGTTGTGAGCATACGAGCCGTTGCTCACGCTTGCGGGCTGACGAGGGCTGCGGGCGAGGGCCTCGGTTGCTTTTGGCGCTCCTTGCCAGCAACTGTGACACAAGCAAAATTTACGTTCAAACGCAAACAACCACACAACAACCGCGACCACGCAAACAACACAACACACCAACTACGACCCTGGCAAACTTTACCTAGCAACGCAAACAACATACGACACACGTTCACACACATTACGGCCTCGCAACACTCGGACGCAACTCGCAAACATTACAAAATAAAAAACACAATACATACACACAGCACATACATAAAAACCTTACCTACACCAAGAGGGAGCACCCAGGAGCTCAAAAATGCAACTTAGACCTTCATTTTACTCGAAATAAGAGTTTAGACACTAAAAAAATCTGTAAGTGACAGAAAAAATGGCCGCCGAACAAAACGAAAACGAGGCTACAGCACTCTAAAGATGCAAAACACCACAAGAAACACGCAAAACAACACAAAGACCTACAGAGATTCCGCTAAGAAGCATACCACACATTACACGCCATTTTACGCCAATGCGGAAGTACACAACTACGCTAACGGTTTGGTCTCGCGCACGCACACTATTACACTGCACACATTTATCACGCTTACACAGCAGCTCCACACCACTAATGCTGCAGCAACATCAAAACAGATTGCCAGCTCTTCAACACAATGCTTCAAAATAGGTACAGTATATTCATTTATTAATGTATTATATATTTCATTATTACACACTAAACAGCATTAGTTACCTTACAATTTCATTGCCGTCATTTTTTGACGGGCAAGTCGCTAGTCACATATAATAGTTGTCAAACTACGAAACGTCGTCACACTTTGCGAGTTCGCAAGAACTGCATCCCGCATTTGCGGAAGGCGGAGGCTTTACGGCACATGAGTTGCAAACAACACAACCCCACACACCTCTAAACTCGCAGCACTTAGTCCTCTCCTTCCCCTCCTCCTCTCCCTCCCGTGTGTCTTGCAAAACACTGCACTACCCCGCTGAACCACGCAAACACAAAAACACTAAAAACACACGAATAAACCCAATAATAACAAAAAAACTCATTCAAAGCACGGGGGGACAACCAGGACATCTGGAAGTGAGGTTACACACGAATGTAACCCCAAATTCCACCGTTTCGAGACTCGAAAAACGGCTAAGCAAGGGAAAAAAATGGCGGTGGAAAAAAAATGAAAACGAGGCTAAACGACCCCGGACCGCCCAGCCATGTACAACATACCCTTATAGGGATCCGAGATAAGCTCAGAAACCCGCATTAACCGTCGCAGTGGGGGTCCCCGATCAACCCCCGCTGCAATGAAAATAAAAAATTCCCGCCTTACGGGTACATAAAGGACTGTAAACGTCCTTAAAGGACCCGTAATATAAAAAAAAATAAACCCTATCACTCATGGGGCTCTATACAGAGCCCCATCACCCCCTAAAAAAACCTTTCACTAATGGGGGTCAATCCAGACCCCCCATAAACACCTAATTAACCCTGTCACTCATGGGGGTCAATCCAGAACCCAATAAACCCTTAATTAACCCCCTCACTCATGGGGGTCAATACAGACCCCAAAAATCCCTAATTAACCCTGTCACTCATGGGGGTCAATACAGACCCCCATAAGCACTTAATGAACCCTGTCATGCATGAGGGTCAACACAGACCCCCATAAGCCCCTAATTAAACTTGTCACTCATGGGGGTCAAAACAGACATCCACAAACCCCTAATTAACCCTGTCACTCATGGGGGTCAATACAAACCCCCAAATGCATTTAATTTACTCGGTCACTCATGGCGGTCAATACAGACCCCCATAAGCCAATAAATAACCCTGGCACTCATGGGGGTCAATACAGACCCTCATAAGCCTTTATTTAACCCCATCAGTCCTATAAGGGTATATTATGACCCTTATGGGACTGTTACAACCCTAACATTAACCACATAAGTGCCATGACGGTCCTCAAGGACCATCATGACACTAAGTACAAACACTACACTGCATTATACCCCAATAAACCAGTAAATCTAAACGAACCCCCCCTCTACACTAACCTATTAACACCTACACTACCTACTTACCCATAATAACCCCCCCCCCGCTCTAATTACAGTAAATAAAAAAAACGTAGTCACAAAAAATGAAAAAGGAACATTACAACCCCTCCACTACAGGGTCTTACTCTCTGTATGATTATTACATTAGTCAGTATTATATGCAGGGTCTCTCTCTGTATGATTATTACATTAGTCAGTATTATATGCAGGGTCTTACTCTCTGTATGATTATTACATTAGTCAGTATTATATGCAGGGTCTCTCTCTGTATGATTATTACATTAGTCAGTATTATATGCAGGGTCTCTCTCTGTATGATTATTACATTAGTCAGTATTATATGCAGGGTCTCTCTCTGTATGATTATTACATTAGTCAGTATTATATGCAGGGTCTCTCTCTCTGTATGATTATTACATTAGTCAGTATTATATGCAGGGTCTCTCTCTGTATGATTATTACATTAGTCAGTATTATATGCAGGGTCTCTCTCTGTGTGATTATTACATTAGTCAGTATTATATGCAGGGTCTCTCTCTGTATGATTATTACATTAGTCAGTATTATATGCAGGGTCTCTCTCTGTGTGATTATTACATTAGTCAGTATTATATGCAGGGTCTCTCTCTGTATGATTATTACATTAGTCAGTATTATATGCAGGGTCTCTCTCTGTGTGATTATTACATTAGTCAGTATTATATGCAGGGTCTCTCTCTGTATGATTATTACATTAGTCAGTATTATATGCAGGGTCTCTCTCTGTGTGATTATTACATTAGTCAGTATTATATGCAGGGTCTCTCTCTGTGTGATTATTACATTAGTCAGTATTATATGCAGGGTCTCTCTCTGTATGATTATTACATTAGTCAGTATTATATGCAGGGTCTCTCTCTCTGTATGATTATTACATTAGTCAGTATTATATGCAGGGTCTCTCTCTCTGTATGATTATTACATTAGTCAGTATTATATGCAGGGTCTCTCTCTCTGTATGATTATTACATTAGTCAGTATTATATGCAGGGTCTCTCTCTGTGTGATTATTACATTAGTCAGTATTATATGCAGGGTCTCTCTCTGTGTGATTATTACATTAGTCAGTATTATATGCAGGGTCTCTCTCTGTGTGATTATTACATTAGTCAGTATTATATGCAGGGTCTCTCTCTCTGTATGATTATTACATTAGTCAGTATTATAGGCAGGGTCTCTCTCTCTGTATGATTATTACATTAGTCAGTATTATATGCAGGGTCTCTCTCTCTGTATGATTATTACATTAGTCAGTATTATATGCAGGGTCTCTCTGTATGATTATTACATTAGTCAGTATTATATGCAGGGTCTCTCTCTGTATGATTATTACATTAGTCAGTATTATATGCAGGGTCTCTCTCTGTATGATTATTACATTAGTCAGTATTATATGCAGGGTCTCTCTCTCTGTATGATTATTACATTAGTCAGTATTATATGCAGGGTCTCTCTCTGTGTATGATTATTACATTAGTCAGTATTATATGCAGGGTCTCTCTCTGTATGATTATTACATTAGTCAGTATTATATGCAGGGTCTCTCTCTCTGTGTGATTATTACATTAGTCAGTATTATATGCAGGGTCTCTCTCTGTGTGATTATTACATTAGTCAGTATTATATGCAGGGTCTCTCTCTGTATGATTATTACATTAGTCAGTATTATATGCAGGGTCTCTCTCTGTATGATTATTACATTAGTCAGTATTATATGCAGGGTCTCTCTCTGTATGATTATTACATTAGTCAGTATTATATGCAGGGTCTCTCTGTGTGATTATTACATTAGTCAGTATTATATGCAGGGTCTCTCTGTATGATTATTACATTAGTCAGTATTATATGCAGGGTCTCTCTCTGTATGATTATTACATTAGTCAGTATTATATGCAGGGTCTCTCTCTGTATGATTATTACATTAGTCAGTATTATATGCAGGGTCTCTCTCTGTATGATTATTACATTAGTCAGTATTATATGCAGGGTCTCTCTCTCTGTGTGATTATTACATTAGTCAGTATTATATGCAGGGTCTCTCTCTGTGTATGATTATTACATTAGTCAGTATTATATGCAGGGTCTCTCTCTGTGTGATTATTACATTAGTCAGTATTATATGCAGGGTCTCTCTCTGTGTGATTATTACATTAGTCAGTATTATATGCAGGGTCTCTCTCTGTATGATTATTACATTAGTCAGTATTATATGCAGGGTCTCTCTCTGTGTGATTATTACATTAGTCAGTATTATATGCAGGGTCTCTCTCTGTATGATTATTACATTAGTCAGTATTATATGCAGGGTCTCTCTCTGTGTGATTATTACATTAGTCAGTATTATATGCAGGGTCTCTCTGTGTGATTATTACATTAGTCAGTATTATATGCAGGGTCTCTCTCTGTATGATTATTACATTAGTCAGTATTATATGCAGGGTCTCTCTCTCTGTATGATTATTACATTAGTCAGTATTATATGCAGGGTCTCTCTCTCTGTATGATTATTACATTAGTCAGTATTATATGCAGGGTCTCTCTCTCTGTGTGATTATTACATTAGTCAGTATTATATGCAGGGTCTCTCTGTGTGATTATTACATTAGTCAGTATTATATGCAGGGTCTCTCTCTGTGTGATTATTACATTAGTCAGTATTATATGCAGGGTCTCTCTCTGTATGATTATTACATTAGTCAGTATTATATGCAGGGTCTCTCTCTGTATGATTATTACATTAGTCAGTATTATATGCAGGGTCTCTCTCTGTATGATTATTACATTAGTCAGTATTATATGCAGGGTCTCTCTCTCTGTATGATTATTACATTAGTCAGTATTATATGCAGGGTCTCTATCTCTGTATGATTATTACATTAGTCAGTATTATATGCAGGGTCTCTCTCTCTGTATGATTATTACATTAGTCAGTATTATATGCAGGGTCTCTCTCTGTGTGATTATTACATTAGTCAGTATTATATGCAGGGTCTCTCTCTGTGTGATTATTACATTAGTCAGTATTATATGCAGGGTCTCTCTCTGTATGATTATTACATTAGTCAGTATTATATGCAGGGTCTCTCTGTGTGATTATTACATTAGTCAGTATTATATGCAGGGTCTCTCTCTCTGTGTGATTATTACATTAGTCAGTATTATATGCAGGGTCTCTCTCTGTGTGATTATTACATTAGTCAGTATTATATGCAGGGTCTCTCTCTGTATGATTATTACATTAGTCAGTATTATATGCAGGGTCTCTCTCTCTGTATGATTATTACATTAGTCAGTATTATATGCAGGGTCTCTCTCTCTGTGTGATTATTACATTAGTCAGTATTATATGCAGGGTCTCTCTCTGTGTGATTATTACATTAGTCAGTATTATATGCAGGGTCTCTCTCTGTATGATTATTACATTAGTCAGTATTATATGCAGGGTCTCTCTCTCTGTATGATTATTACATTAGTCAGTATTATATGCAGGGTCTCTCTCTGTATGATTATTACATTAGTCAGTATTATATGCAGGGTCTCTCTCTGTATGATTATTACATTAGTCAGTATTATATGCAGGGTCTCTCTCTCTGTATGATTATTACATTAGTCAGTATTATATGCAGGGTCTCTCTCTGTATGATTATTACATTAGTCAGTATTATATGCAGGGTCTCTCTCTCTGTGTGATTATTACATTAGTCAGTATTATATGCAGGGTCTCTCTCTGTGTGATTATTACATTAGTCAGTATTATATGCAGGGTCTCTCTCTGTATGATTATTACATTAGTCAGTATTATATGCAGGGTCTCTCTCTCTGTGTGATTATTACATTAGTCAGTATTATATGCAGGGTCTCTCTGTATGATTATTACATTAGTCAGTATTATATGCAGGGTCTCTCTCTGTGTGATTATTACATTAGTCAGTATTATATGCAGGGTCTCTCTCTGTATGATTATTACATTAGTCAGTATTATATGCAGGGTCTCTCTCTCTGTATGATTATTACATTAGTCAGTATTATATGCAGGGTCTCCTCTCTGTATGATTATTACATTAGTCAGTATTATATGCAGGGTCTCTCTCTGTGTGATTATTACATTAGTCAGTATTATATGCAGGGTCTCTCTCTGTATGATTATTACATTAGTCAGTATTATATGCAGGGTCTCTCTCTGTGTGATTATTACATTAGTCAGTATTATATGCAGGGTCTCTCTCTCTGTGTGATTATTACATTAGTCAGTATTATATGCAGGGTCTCTCTCTCTGTGTGATTATTACATTAGTCAGTATTATATGCAGGGTCTCTCTCTCTGTATGATTATTACATTAGTCAGTATTATATGCAGGGTCTCTCTCTGTATGATTATTACATTAGTCAGTATTATATGCAGGGTCTCTCTGTATGATTATTACATTAGTCAGTATTATATGCAGGGTCTCTCTCTGTGTGATTATTACATTAGTCAGTATTATATGCAGGGTCTCTCTCTGTGTGATTATTACATTAGTCAGTATTATATGCAGGGTCTCTCTCTGTATGATTATTACATTAGTCAGTATTATATGCAGGGTCTCTCTCTCTGTGTGATTATTACATTAGTCAGTATTATATGCAGGGTCTCTCTCTCTGTATGATTATTACATTAGTCAGTATTATATGCAGGGTCTCTCTCTGTATGATTATTACATTAGTCAGTATTATATGCAGGGTCTCTCTCTCTGTATGATTATTACATTAGTCAGTATTATATGCAGGGTCTCTCTCTCTGTGTGATTATTACATTAGTCAGTATTATATGCAGGGTCTCTCTGTATGATTATTACATTAGTCAGTATTATATGCAGGGTCTCTCTCTGTATGATTATTACATTAGTCAGTATTATATGCAGGGTCTCTCTCTCTGTGTGATTATTACATTAGTCAGTATTATATGCAGGGTCTCTCTCTCTGTGTGATTATTACATTAGTCAGTATTATATGCAGGGTCTCTCTCTCTGTATGATTATTACATTAGTCAGTATTATATGCAGGGTCTCTCTCTGTGTGATTATTACATTAGTCAGTATTATATGCAGGGTCTCTCTCTCTGTATGATTATTACATTAGTCAGTATTATATGCAGGGTCTCTCTCTCTGTGTGATTATTACATTAGTCAGTATTATATGCAGGGTCTCTCTCTCTGTGTGATTATTACATTAGTCAGTATTATATGCAGGGTCTCTCTCTCTGTGTGATTATTACATTAGTCAGTATTATATGCAGGGTCTCTCTCTCTGTATGATTATTACATTAGTCAGTATTATATGCAGGGTCTCTCTCTGTATGATTATTACATTAGTCAGTATTATATGCTGGGTCTCTCTCTGTATGATTATTACATTAGTCAGTATTATATGCAGGGTCTCTCTCTGTGTGATTATTACATTAGTCAGTATTATATGCAGGGTCTCTCTCTGTATGATTATTACATTAGTCAGTATTATATGCAGGGTCTCTCTCTGTGTGATTATTACATAGTCAGTATTATATGCAGGGTCTCTCTCTGTGTGATTATTACATTAGTCAGTATTATATGCAGGGTCTCTCTCTGTATGATTATTACATTAGTCAGTATTATATGCAGGGTCTCTCTCTGTGTGATTATTACATTAGTCAGTATTATATGCAGGGTCTCTCTGTGTGATTATTACATTAGTCAGTATTATATGCAGGGTCTCTCTGTGTGATTATTACATTAGTCAGTATTATATGCAGGGTCTCTCTGTGTGATTATTACATTAGTCAGTATTATATGCAGGGTCTCTCTCTGTATGATTATTACATTAGTCAGTATTATATGCAGGGTCTCTCTCTGTATGATTATTACATTAGTCAGTATTATATGCTGGGTCTCTCTCTGTATGATTATTTACATTAGTCAGTATTATATGCAGGGTCTCTCTGTATGATTATTACATTAGTCAGTATTATATGCAGGGTCTCTCTCTGTGTGATTATTACATTAGTCAGTATTATATGCAGGGTCTCTCTCTGTATGATTATTACATTAGTCAGTATTATATGCAGGGTCTCTCTCTGTATGATTATTACATTAGTCAGTATTATATGCAGGGTCTCTCTCTCTGTGTGATTATTACATTAGTCAGTATTATATGCAGGGTCTCTCTCTGTGTGATTATTACATTAGTCAGTATTATATGCAGGGTCTCTCTCTCTGTGTGATTATTACATTAGTCAGTATTATATGCAGGGTCTCTCTCTGTATGATTATTACATTAGTCAGTATTATATGCAGGGTCTCTCTCTGTGTGATTATTACATTAGTCAGTATTATATGCAGGGTCTCTCTCTCTGTGTGATTATTACATTAGTCAGTATTATATGCAGGGTCTCTCTCTGTATGATTATTACATTAGTCAGTATTATATGCAGGGTCTCTCTCTGTGTGATTATTACATTAGTCAGTATTATATGCAGGGTCTCTCTCTGTATGATTATTACATTAGTCAGTATTATATGCAGGGTCTCTCTCTGTATGATTATTACATTAGTCAGTATTATATGCAGGGTCTCTCTCTGTGTATGATTATTACATTAGTCAGTATTATATGCAGGGTCTCTCTCTGTATGATTATTACATTAGTCAGTATTATATGCAGGGTCTCTCTCTCTGTATGATTATTACATTAGTCAGTATTATATGCAGGGTCTCTCTCTGTGTGATTATTACATTAGTCAGTATTATATGCAGGGTCTCTCTCTGTTTGATTATTACATTAGTCAGTATTATATGCAGGGTCTCTCTCTGTATGATTATTACATTAGTCAGTATTATATGCAGGGTCTCTCTCTCTGTGTGATTATTACATTAGTCAGTATTTATATGCAGGGTCTCTCTCTGTATGATTATTACATTAGTCAGTATTATATGCAGGGTCTCTCTCTGTATGATTATTACATTAGTCAGTATTATATGCAGGGTCTCTCTCTGTGATTATTACATTAGTCAGTATTATATGCAGGGTCTCTCTCTGTGTGATTATTACATTAGTCAGTATTATATGCAGGGTCTCTCTCTCTGTATGATTATTACATTAGTCAGTATTATATGCAGGGTCTCTCTCTCTGTGTGATTATTACATTAGTCAGTATTATATGCAGGGGTCTCTCTCTGTATGATTATTACATTAGTCAGTATTATATGCAGGGTCTCTCTCTGTATGATTATTACATTAGTCAGTATTATATGCAGGGTCTCTCTCTGTATGATTATTACATTAGTCAGTATTATATGCAGGGTCTCTCTCTGTATGATTATTACATTAGTCAGTATTATATGCAGGGTCTCTCTCTGTGTGATTATTACATTAGTCAGTATTATATGCAGGGTCTCTCTCTCTGTGTGATTATTACATTAGTCAGTATTATATGCAGGGTCTCTCTCTCTGTGTGATTATTACATTAGTCAGTATTATATGCAGGGTCTCTCTCTGTATGATTATTACATTAGTCAGTATTATATGCAGGGTCTCTCTCTCTGTGTGATTATTACATTAGTCAGTATTATATGCAGGGTCTCTCTCTCTGTGTGATTATTACATTAGTCAGTATTATATGCAGGGTCTCTCTCTGTGTGATTATTACATTAGTCAGTATTATATGCAGGGTCTCTCTCTCTGTATGATTATTACATTAGTCAGTATATATGCAGGGTCTCTCTCTGTGTGATTATTACATTAGTCAGTATATAAGCAGGGTCTCTCTCTGTATGATTATTACATTAGTCAGTATTATATGCAGGGTCTCTCTCTGTGTGATTATTACATTAGTCAGTATTATATGCAGGGTCTCTCTCTCTCTGTATGATTATTACATTAGTCAGTATTATATGCAGGGTCTCTCTCTGTATGATTATTACATTAGTCAGTATTATATGCAGGGGTCTCTCTCTGTATGATTATTACTTAGGTCAGTATTATATGCAGGGTCTCTCTCTCTGTTGTGAATTATTACATTATTCAGTATTATATGCAGGAGGTTCTCTCTCTGTGTGATTATTACATTAGTCAGTATTATATGCAGGGTCTCTCTCTCTGTGTTAATTATTACATTAGTCTAGTATTATATGCAGGGTCTCTTCTCTGTATGATATATTACATTAGTCAGTATTATATGCAGGGTCTCTCTCTGTATGATTATTACATTAGTCAGTATTATATGCAGGGTCTCTCTCTCTGTGATTATTACATTAGTCAGTATTATATGCAGGGTCTCTCTCTGTGTGATTATTACATTAGTCAGTATTATATGCAGGGTCTCTCTCTCTGTGTGATTATTACATTAGTCAGTATTATATGCAGGGTCTCTCTCTCTGTATGATTATTACATTAGTCAGTATTATATGCAGGGTCTCTCTCTCTGTATGATTATTACATTAGTCAGTATTATATGCAGGGTCTCTCTCTTTAGTGATTATTACATTAGTCAGTATTATATGCAGGGTCTCTCTCTGTGTGATTATTACATTAGTCAGTATTATATGCAGGGTCTCTCTCTGTGTGATTATTACATTAGTCAGTATTATATGCAGGGCTCTCTCTCTGTATGATTATTACATTAGTCAGTATTATATGCAGGGTCTCTCTCTGTATGATTATTACATTAGTCAGTATTATATGCAGGGTCTCTCTCTGTATGATTATTACATTAGTCAGTATTATATGCAGGGTCTCTCTCTGTGTGATTATACATTAGTCAGTATTATATGCAGGGTCTCTCTCTGTATGATTATTACATTAGTCAGTATTATATGCAGGGTCTCTCTCTGTATGATTATTACATTAGTCAGTATTATATGCAGGGTCTCTCTCTGTATGATTATTACATTAGTCAGTATTATATGCAGGGTCTCTCTCTGTATGATTATTACATTAGTCAGTATTATATGCAGGGTCTCTCTCTGTAGTGATTATTACATTAGTCAGTATTATATGCAGGGGTCTCTCTCTCTGTATGATTATTACATTAGTCAGTATTATATGCAGGGTCTCTCTCTCTGTGTGATTATTACATTAGTCAGTATTATATGCAGGGTCTCTCTCTGTATGATTATTACATTAGTCAGAATTATATGAGGGGTCTCTCTCTGTATGATTATTACATTAGTCAGTATTATATGCAGGGTCTCTCTTGTATGATTATTACATTAGTCAGTATTATATGCAGGGTCTCTCTCTGAGATTATTACATTAGTCAGTATTATATGCAGGGTCTCTCTCTGTATGATTATTACATTAGTCAGTATTATATGCAGGGTCTCTCTCTGTATGATTATTACATTAGTCAGTATTATATGCAGGGTCTCTCTCTGTATGATTATTACATTAGTCAGTATTATATGCAGGGTCTCTCTCTGTATGATTATTACATTAGTCAGTATTATATGCAGGGTCTCTCTCTGTATGATTATTACATTAGTCAGTATTATATGCAGGGTCTCTCTCTGTATGATTATTACATTAGTCAGTATTATATGCAGGGTCTCTCTCTCTCTGTATGATTATTACATTAGTCAGTATCTATATGCAGGGGTCTCTCTCTCTGTTGATTATTACATTAGTCCAGTATTATATGCAGGGTCTCTCTCTGTATGATTATTACATTAGTCAGTATTATATGCAGGGTCTCTCTCTGTATGATTATTACATTAGTCAGTATTATATGCAGGGTCCTCTCTGTATGATTATTACATTAGTCAGTATTATATGCAGGGTCTCTCTCTGTGTGATTATTACATTAGTCAGTATTATATGCAGGGTCTCTCTCTGTGTGATTATTACATTAGTCAGTATTATATGCAGGGTCTCTCTCTGTGTGATTATTACATTAGTCAGTATTATATGCAGGGTCTCTCTCTGTTTGATTATTACATTAGTCAGTATTATATGCAGGGTCTCTCTCTGTATATTATTACATTAGTCAGTATTATATGCAGGGTCTCTCTCTGTGTGATTATTACATTAGTCAGTATTATATGCAGGGTCTCTCTGTATGATTATTACATTAGTCAGTATTATATGCAGGGTCTCTCTCTGTATGATTATTACATTAGTCAGTATTATATGCAGGGTCTCTCTCTCTGTGTGATTATTACATTAGTCAGTATTATATGCAGGGTCTCTCTCTGTATGATTATTACATTAGTCAGTATTATATGCAGGTCTCTCTCTGTGTGATTATTACATTAGTCAGTATTATATGCAGGGTCTCTCTCTGTATGATTATTACATTAGTCAGTATTATATGCAGGGTCTCTCTCTGTGTGATTATTACATTAGTCAGTATTATATGCAGGGTCTCTCTCTCTGTATGATTATTACATTAGTCAGTATTATATGCAGGGTCTCTCTCTGTGTGATTATTACATTAGTCAGTATTATATGCAGGGTCTCTCTCTGTGTGATTATTACATTAGTCAGTATTATATGCAGGGTCTCTCTCTGTATGATTATTACATTAGTCAGTATTATATGCAGGGTCTCTCTCTGTATGATTATTACATTAGTCAGTATTATATGCAGGGTCTCTCTCTGTATGATTATTACATTAGTCAGTATTATATGCAGGGTCTCTCTCTGTATGATTATTACATTAGTCAGTATTATATGCAGGGTCTCTCTCTGTGTGATTATTACATTAGTCAGTATTATATGCAGGGTCTCTCTCTGTGATGATTATTACATTAGTCAGTTATTATATGAAGGGTCTCTCTCTGTGTGATTATTACATTAGTCAGTATTATATGCAGGGTCTCTCTCTGTTTGATTATTACATTGTCAGTATTATATGCAGTCTTCTCTGTATGATTATTACATAGTCAGTATTATATGCAGGGTCTCTCTCTGTGTGATTATTACATTAGTCAGTATTATATGCAGGGTCTCTCTCTGTATGATTATTACATTAGTCAGTATTATATGCAGGGTCTCTCTCTGTGTGATTATTACATTAGTCAGTATTATATGCAGGGTCTCTCTTGTGTGATTTATTACATTAGTCAGTATTATATGCAGGGTCTCTCTCTGTGTGATTATTACATTAGTCAGTATTATATGCAGGGTCTCTCTCTCTGTTGATTCATTACATTAGTCAGTATTATATGCAGGGTCTCTCTCTGTATGATTATTACATTAGTCAGTATTATATGCAGGGTCTCTCCTCTGTATGATTATTACATTAGTCAGTATTATATGCAGGCGTCTCTCTCTGTATGATTATTACATTAGTCAGTATTATATGCAGGGTCTCTCTCTGTATGATTATTACATTAGTCAGTATTATATGCAGGGTCTCTCTCTGTGTGATTATTACATTAGTCAGTATTATATGCAGGGTCTCTCTCTGTATGATTATTACATTAGTCAGTATTATATGCAGGGTCTCTCTCCTGTATGATTATTACATTAGTCAGTATTATATGCAGGGTCTCTCTGTGAATTATTACATTAGTCAGTATTATATGCAGGGTCTCTCTCTGTATGATTATTACATTAGTCAGTATTATATGCAGGGTCTCTCTCTGTATGATTATTACATTAGTCAGTATTATATGCAGGGTCTCTCTGTGATTATTACATTAGTCAGTATTATATGCAGGGTCTCTCTCTCTGTGTGATTATTACATTAGTCAGTATTATATGCAGGGTCTCTCTCTCTGTGTTATTACATTAGTCAGTATTATATGCAGGGTCTCTCTCTGTATGATTATTACATTAGTCAGTATTATATGCAAGGGTCTCTCTCTGTATGATTATTACATTAGTCAGTATTATATGCAGGGTCTCTCTCTGTATGATTATTACATTAGTCAGTATTATATGCAGGGTCTCTCTCTGTATGATTATTACATTAGTCAGTATTATATGCAGGGTCTCTCTCTGTATGATTATTACATTAGTCAGTATTATATGCAGGGTCTCTCTCTGTGTATGATTATTACATTAGTCAGTATTATATGCAGGGTCTCTCTCTGTATGATTATTACATTAGTCAGTATTATATGCAGGGTCTCTCTCTGTATGATTATTACATTAGTCAGTATTATATGCAGGGTCTCTCTCTCTGTAGTGATTATTACATTAGTCAGTATTATATGCAGGGTCTCTCTTTCTGTGTGATTCAGTCTTACATTAGTCGTATTATATGCAGGGTCTCTCTCTCGTGTGATTATTACATTAGTCAGTATTATATGCAGGGTCTCTCTCTGTATGATTATTACATTAGTCAGTATTATATGCAGGGTCTCTCTCTGTGTGATTATTACATTAGTCAGTATTATATGCAGGGTCTCTCTCTTGTGGTTATTACATTAGTCAGTATTATATGCAGGGTCTCTCTCTGTATGATTATTACATTAGTCAGTATTATATGCAGGGTCTCTCTCTGTATGATTATTACATTAGTCAGTATTATATGCAGGGTCTCTCTCTGTATGATTATTACATTAGTCAGTATTATATGCAGGGTCTCTCTCTGTATGATTATTACATTAGTCAGTATTATATGCAGGGTCTCTCTCTGTGTGATTATTACATTAGTCAGTATTATATGCAGGGTCTCTCTCTGTGTGATTATTACATTAGTCAGTATTATATGCAGGGTCTCTCTCTGTATGATTATTACATTAGTCAGTATTATATGCAGGGTCTCTCTCTGTGTGATTATTACATTAGTCAGTATTATATGCAGGGTCTCTCTCTCTGTGTGATTATTACATTAGTCAGTATTATATGCAGGGTCTCTCTGTATGATTATTACATTAGTCTCTCTCTCTGTGTGATTATTACATTAGTCAGTATTATATGCAGGGTCTCTCTCTGTGTGATTATTACATTAGTCAGTATTATATGCAGGGTCTCTCTCTGTATGATTATTACATTAGTCAAGTATTATATGCAGGGTCTCTCTCTGGTTGATTATACATTAGTCAGTATTATAGTGCAGGGTCTCTCTCTGTATGATTATTACATTAGTCAGTATTATATGCAGGGTCTCTCTCTGTTATGATTATTACATTAGTCAGTATTATATGCAGGGTCTCTCTCTGTATGATTATTACATTAGTCAGTATTATATGCAGGGTCTCTCTCTGTATGATTATTACATAGTCAGTATTATAGCAGGGTCTCTCTCTGTGTGATTATTACATTAGTCATTATATATGCAGGGTCTCTCTCTGTATGATTATTACATTAGTCAGTATTATATGCAGGGTCTCTCTCTCTGTATGATTATTACATTAGTCAGTATTATATGCAGGGTCTCTCTCTGTATGATTATTACATTAGTCAGTATTATATGCAGGGTCTCTCTCTGTATGATTATTACATTAGTCAGTATTATATGCAGGGTCTCTCTCTCTGTGTGATTATTACATTAGTCAGTATTATATGCAGGGTCTCTCTCTGTGTGATTATTACATTAGTCAGTATTATATGCAGGGTCTCTCTCTGTGTATTATTACATTAGTCAGTATTATATGCAGGGTCTCTCTGTATGATTATTACATTAGTCAGTATTATATGCAGGGTCTCTCTCTGTATGATTATTACATTAGTCAGTATTATATGCAGGGTCTCTCTCTGTATGATTATTACATTAGTCAGTATTATATGCAGGGTCTCTCTCTGTATGATTATTACATTAGTCAGTATTATATGCAGGGTCTCTCTCTCTGTATGATTATTACATTAGTCAGTATTATATGCAGGGTCTCTCTCTCTGTGTGATTATTACATTAGTTACAGTATTATAGTGCAGGGTCTCTCTCTGTGTGATTATTACATTAGTCAGTATTATATGCAGGGTCTCTATCTGTATGGATTATTACATTAGTCAGTATTATATGCAGGGTCTCTCTCTGTATGATTATTACATTAGTCAGTATTATATGCAGGGTCTCTCTCTGTATGATTATTACATTAGTCAGTATTATATGCAGGGTCTCTCTCTGTGTGATTATTACATTAGTCAGTATTATATGCAGGGTTCTCTCTCTGTATGATTATTACATTAGTCAGTATTATATGCAGGGGTCTCTCTCTGTATGATTATTACATTAGTCAGTATTATATGCAGGGTCTCTCTCTGTGTGATTATTACATTAGTCAGTTATTATTATGCAGGGTCTCTCTCTCTGTATGATTATTACATTAGTCAGTATTATATGCAGGGTCTCTCTCTGTGTGATTATTACATTAGTCAGTATTATATGCAGGGTCTCTCTCTGTGTGATTATTACATTAGTCAGTATTATATGCAGGGTCTCTCTCTGTATGATTATTACATTAGTCAGTATTATATGCAGGGTCTCTCTCTGTGTGATTATTACATTAGTCAGTATTATATGCAGGGTCTCTCTCTGTGTGATTATTACATTAGTCAGTATTATATGCAGGGTCTCTCTCTCTGTGATTATTACATTAGTCAGTATTATATGCAGGGTCTCTCTCTGTGTGATTATTACATTAGTCAGTATTATATGCAGGGTCTCTCTGTATGATTATTACATTAGTCAGTATTATATGCAGGGTCTCTCTCTGTGTATTATTACATTAGTCAGTATTATATGCAGGGTCTCTCTCTGTGTGATTATTACATTAGTCAGTATTATATGCAGGGTCTCTCTCTGTATGATTATTACATTAGTCAGTATTATATGCAGGGTCTCTCTCTGTATGATTATTACATTAGTCAGTATTATATGCAGGGTCTCTCTCTGTATGATTATTACATTAGTCAGTATTATATGCAGGGTCTCTCTCTGTATGATTATTACATTAGTCAGTATTATATGCAGGGTCTCTCTCTGTATGATTATTACATTAGTCAGTATTATATGCAGGGTCTCTCTCTGTGTGATTATTACATTAGTCAGTATTATATGCAGGTCTCTCTCTGTATGATTATTACATTAGTCAGTATTATATGCAGGGTCTCTCTCTGTATGATTATTACATTAGTCAGTATTATATGCAGGGTCTCTCTCTGTATGATTATTACATTAGTCAGTATTATATGCAGGGTCTCTCTCTGATGTGATTATTACATTAGTCAGTATTATATGCAGGGTCTCTCTCTCTGTGTGATTATTACATTAGTCAGTATTATATGCAGGGTCTCTCTCTCTGTATGATTATTACATTAGTCAGTATTATATGCAGGGTCTCTCTCTGTGTGATTATTACATTAGTCAGTATTATATGCAGGGTCTCTCTCTGTGTGATTATTACATTAGTCAGTATTATATGCAGGGTCTCTCTGTGTGATTATTACATTAGTCAGTATTATATGCAGGGTCTCTCTCTGTGTGATTATTACATTAGTCAGTATTATATGCAGGGTCTCTCTCTCTGTGTGATTATTACATTAGTCAGTATTATATGCAGGGTCTCTCTCTCTGTATGATTATTACATTAGTCAGTATTATATGCAGGGTCTCTCTCTGTGTGATTATTACATAGTCAGTATTATATGCAGGGTCTCTCTCTGTATGATTATTACATTAGTCAGTATTTATGCAGGGTCTCTCTCTGTATGATTATTACATTAGTCAGTATTATATGCAGGGTCTCTCTCTGTATGATTATTACATTAGTCAGTATTATATGCAGGGTCTCTCTCTGTATGATTATTACATTAGTCAGTATTATATGCAGGGTCTCTCTCTGTATGATTATTACATTAGTCAGTATTATATGCAGGGTCTCTCTGTGTGATTATTACATTAGTCAGTATTATATGCAGGGTCTCTCTCTGTATGATTATACATTAGTCAGTATTATATGCAGGGTCTCTCTCTGTGTGATTATTACATTAGTCAGTATTATATTCTGTGTGTCTCTCTCTGTGTGATTATTACATTAGTCAGTATTATATGCAGGGTCTCTCTCTGTATGATTATTACATTAGTCAGTATTATATGCAGGGTCTCTCTCTGTGTGATTATTACATTAGTCAGTATTATATGCAGGGTCTCTCTCTGTGTGATTATTACATTAGTCAGTATTATATGCAGGGTCTCTCTCTGTGTGATTATTACATTAGTCAGTATTATATGCAGGGTCTCTCTCTGTGTGATTATTACATTAGTCAGTATTATATGCAGGGTCTCTCTCTCTGTTTGATTATTACATTAGTCAGTATTATATGCAGGGTCTCTCTCTCTGTGTGATTATTACATTAGTCAGTATTATATGCAGGGTCTCTCTCTGTGTGATTATTACATTAGTCAGTATTATATGCAGGGTCTCTCTCTGTGTGATTATTACATTAGTCAGTATTATATGCAGGGTCTCTCTCTGTGTGATTATTACATTAGTCAGTATTATATGCAGGGTCTCTCTCTGTATGATTATTACATTAGTCAGTATTATATGCAGGGTCTCTCTCTGTGTGATTATTACATTAGTCAGTATTATATGCAGGGTCTCTCTCTCTGTATGATTATTACATTAGTCAGTATTATATGCAGGGTCTCTCTCTGTATGATTATTACATTAGTCAGTATTATATGCAGGGTCTCTCTCTCTGTGTGATTATTACATTAGTCAGTATTATATGCAGGGTCTCTCTCTGTATGATTATTACATTAGTCAGTATTATATGCAGGGTCTCTCTCTGTATGATTATTACATTAGTCAGTATTATATGCAGGGTCTCTCTCTGTATGATTATTACATTAGTCAGTATTATATGCAGGGTCTCTCTCTCTGTATGATTATTACATTAGTCAGTATTATATGCAGGGTCTCTCTCTGTGATTATTACATTAGTCAGTATTATATGCAGGGTCTCTCTCTGTATGATTATTACATTAGTCAGTATTATATGCAGGGTCTCTCTCTGTGTGATTATTACATTAGTCAGTATTATATGCAGGGTCTCTCTCTGTGTGATTATTACATTAGTCAGTATTATATGCAGGGTCTCTCTCTCTGTATGATTATTACATTAGTCAGTATTATATGCAGGGTCTCTCTCTGTATGATTATTACATTAGTCAGTATTATATGCAGGGTCTCTCTCTCTGTATGATTATTACATTAGTCAGTATTATATTCAGTGTCTCTCTCTGTATGATTATTACATTAGTCAGTATTATATGCAGGGTCTCTCTCTGTGTGATTATTACATTAGTCAGTATTATATGCAGGGTCTCTCTCTGTATGATTATTACATTAGTCAGTATTATATGCAGGGTCCTCTCTCTGTATGATTATTACATTAGTCAGTATTATATGCAGGGTCTCTCTCTGTGTGATTATTACATTAGTCAGTATTATATGCAGGGTCTCTCTCTGTATGATTATTACATTAGTCAGTATTATATGCAGGGTCTCTCTCTGTATGATTATTACATTAGTCAGTATTATATGCAGGGTCTCTCTCTGTATGATTATTACATTAGTCAGTATTATATGCAGGGTCTCTCTCTCTGTATGATTATTACATTAGTCAGTATTATATGCAGGGTCTCTCTCTCTGTGTGATTATTACATTAGTCAGTATTATATGCAGGGTCTCTCTCTGTGTGATTATTACATTAGTCAGTATTATATGCAGGGTCTCTCTCTGTATGATTATTACATTAGTCAGTATTATATGCAGGGTCTCTCTCTCTGTGTGATTATTACATTAGTCAGTATTATATGCAGGGTCTCTCTCTGTGTGATTATTACATTAGTCAGTATTATATGCAGGGTCTCTCTGTATGATTATTACATTAGTCAGTATTATATGCAGGGTCTCTCTCTCTGTGTGATTATTACATTAGTCAGTATTATATGCAGGGTCTCTCTCTGTATGATTATTACATTAGTCAGTATTATATGCAGGGTCTCTCTCTGTATGATTATTACATTAGTCAGTATTATATGCAGGGTCTCTCTCTCTGTATGATTATTACATTAGTCAGTATTATATGCAGGGTCTCTCTGTATGATTATTACATTAGTCAGTATTATATGCAGGGTCTCTCTCTGTGTGATTATTACATTAGTCAGTATTATATGCAGGGTCTCTCTCTGTATGATTATTACATTAGTCAGTATTATATGCAGGGTCTCTCTCTCTGTGTGATTATTACATTAGTCAGTATTATATGCAGGGTCTCTCTCTGTGTGATTATTACATTAGTCAGTATTATATGCAGGGTCTCTCTGTGTGATTATTACATTAGTCAGTATTATATGCAGGGTCTCTCTCTCTGTGTGATTATTACATTAGTCAGTATTATATGCAGGGTCTCTCTCTGTGTGATTATTACATTAGTCAGTATTATATGCAGGGTCTCTCTCTGTGTGATTATTACATTAGTCAGTATTATATGCAGGGTCTCTCTCTCTGTATGATTATTACATTAGTCAGTATTATATGCAGGGTCTCTCTCTCTGTGTGATTATTACATTAGTCAGTATTATATGCAGGGTCTCTCTCTCTGTGTGATTATTACATTAGTCAGTATTATATGCGGGGTCTCTCTCTGTATGATTATTACATTAGTCAGTATTATATGCAGGGTCTCTCTCTGTATGATTATTACATTAGTCAGTATTATATGCAGGGTCTCTCTCTGTATGATTATTACATTAGTCAGTATTATATGCAGGGTCTCTCTCTGTATGATTATTACATTAGTCAGTATTATATGCAGGGTCTCTCTGTATGATTATTACATTAGTCAGTATTATATGCAGGGTCTCTCTCTGTATGATTATTACATTAGTCAGTATTATATGCAGGGTCTCTCTCTCTGTATGATTATTACATTAGTCAGTATTATATGCAGGGTCTCTCTCTGTGTGATTATTACATTAGTCAGTATTATATGCAGGGTCTCTCTCTGTGTGATTATTACATTAGTCAGTATTATATGCAGGGTCTCTCTCTGTGTGATTATTACATTAGTCAGTATTATATGCAGGGTCTCTCTCTGTATGATTATTACATTAGTCAGTATTATATGCAGGGTCTCTCTCTCTGTATGATTATTACATTAGTCAGTATTATATGCAGGGTCTCTCTCTGTATGATTATTACATTAGTCAGTATTATATGCAGGGTCTCTCTCTCTGTGTGATTATTACATTAGTCAGTATTATATGCAGGGTCTCTCTCTCTGTATGATTATTACATTAGTCAGTATTATATGCAGGGTCTCTCTCTGTATGATTATTACATTAGTCAGTATTATATGCAGGGTCTCTCTCTCTGTATGATTATTACATTAGTCAGTATTATATGCAGGGTCTCTCTCTCTGTATGATTATTACATTAGTCAGTATTATATGCAGGGTCTCTCTGTATGATTATTACATTAGTCAGTATTATATGCAGGGTCTCTCTCTGTATGATTATTACATTAGTCAGTATTATATGCAGGGTCTCTCTCTCTGTATGATTATTACATTAGTCAGTATTATATGCAGGGTCTCTCTCTGTGTGATTATTACATTAGTCAGTATTATATGCAGGGTCTCTCTCTGTATGATTATTACATTAGTCAGTATTATATGCAGGGTCTCTCTCTGTGTGATTATTACATTAGTCAGTATTATATGCAGGGTCTCTCTCTCTGTGTGATTATTACATTAGTCAGTATTATATGCAGGGTCTCTCTCTGTGTGATTATTACATTAGTCAGTATTATATGCAGGGTCTCTCTCTGTATGATTATTACATTAGTCAGTATTATATGCAGGGTCTCTCTCTGTGTGATTATTACATTAGTCAGTATTATATGCAGGGTCTCTCTCTCTGTGTGATTATTACATTAGTCAGTATTATATGCAGGGTCTCTCTCTGTATGATTATTACATTAGTCAGTATTATATGCAGGGTCTCTCTCTGTGTGATTATTACATTAGTCAGTATTATATGCAGGGTCTCTCTCTGTGTGATTATTACATTAGTCAGTATTATATGCAGGGTCTCTCTCTGTATGATTATTACATTAGTCAGTATTATATGCAGGGTCTCTCTCTGTGTGATTATTACATTAGTCAGTATTATATGCAGGGTCTCTCTCTGTGTGATTATTACATTAGTCAGTATTATATGCAGGGTCTCTCTCTGTATGATTATTACATTAGTCAGTATTATATGCAGGGTCTCTCTCTGTGTGATTATTACATTAGTCAGTATTATATGCAGGGTCTCTCTCTGTGTGATTATTACATTAGTCAGTATTATATGCAGGGTCTCTCTCTCTGTATGATTATTACATTAGTCAGTATTATATGCAGGGTCTCTCTCTGTATGATTATTACATGGCTAGATGGGGTTAAATAGGTCCAGTTAGGGTTAGTTATGCCTACATGGTGTTAAATTGGTCTAGAAGGTGTTAAATAGTCTCAATTAAGGTTAGATAGGCCCAGGTAGGGTTAAATAGGTGTAGAAGCAGTTAAATAGGCCCAGATGGGGTTAGATCGGCCCAGTTAGGGTTAAAAGGGCCCAGAAGGCGTTAAATTGGCCCATTTAGGGTTAAATAGGGTTTAGTAGGGGTTAATGGGTTAATGGGGTATAGTTAGGTTTAAGGGGTTAATGGGTTATAGTTAGGGCTAATAGTGTAGTGTAGTGCTTAGGCTTTGTCATGAGGTTCCTGGAGGACCCTCGTGGCACTTATAGGATTTACCTATGTGTTAATAGTGTCCTATAAGGGTCTATATAGACCTCTATTTGACTGAGTGGGTTCATTTTAGTCTCATGGGGGTCTATATTGACCCCCATGAGTGATGGGGTTAATTTTAGGTACCAGGGGTACATATAGTACCCCCGTGGCAGGAGTTAACAGTTTTATTGATCGTGTCTCCTTTAAGGACCTTTAAGGTCCTTTCAGGACCTGCACGGGGCGGAAAATTAGAATTTTTAATGCAGCGGGGCCCCGATCGTATCTCGCTGCAAGGGTTAATGTGGGGACCCTCCAGGTGTCCCGATGGGGACCCCGCAGCATGGTGGGTTAATGTTAGTGTCCGCTGGGGTAGTTACAGTACCCCCCGGCTTGGGTTATCCATTAGTGTGCCACGGTGGATCTTTAGGGGTAAATATATATTCAATGCAGCACTGTACAGCACTATAAATGATGGGGGACATTAGGGGGGACATGAGGATGACATGTAGTACATTGGCTAGCTGGCACATCGCCGCTAGCCAATACTGTCATTTATGGCCACAAGTCCACCGTGCTTCGAGATCGATTACTGCCTTGCGGGTCATTCAAGCCAGGAGTCCCGGGATTGGATGACCTCCAAGGCAGCAACTCGATCTTCAAGCCCGGTGCACTGCGGCCACAAATGACAGTATTGGCTAGCGGCGATGTGCCAGCTAGCCAATGTACTACATGTCATCCTCATGTCCCCCCTTATGTCCCCCATCATTTATAGTGCTGTACAGTGCTTCTTTGAATTTATTTTTACATTTTTAGTTTGGTGGGCTTTGAAGCCTGATCTGCGGGCTAACGTCCGCGATAAGGTACAAGCCCGCCAAAGCTAACGGCCGATTGCCTGTCTTGCAAACGGCCATAGGAAGGGGTGGCTTGCGGGACCTTTACTTTGAATAGCAAAGTAGCTAAGGGGCCGCAGCACCTAGTAAAGCAGCGCAGGGATATGGCCATTTTGCAGTTATCATTAGAATGAGGCCCTATGTAAGTAGCATTTCAGAGCTTGACATTGATCAATTAATTAAGGCGTAACTACCAATTTAGAAACAGCCAATAGTAAATGAGACTGTCATCATGACATCATTAAAACATGGAAGTTAAACATCAATCAGTTAGCGTTTAGAGGTCCGATATGCGATCAGACTCGCAATCTGGCAATGTACAAAATAATAATAATGAATGAAGGAAATGTTCTAGCACATGTGGGTGACCTGATATGTATTAACGCCTTGATTCCTGGGATCAATATATCATGAAAATAAAATGTAAAGAAATTGCAGATTTGCGAGCTTGAGACTGTTGTGCAACTAATTCTACGGGCTTTTAAAGTGCAGTATTGATTATTTATTTGCATTCACAGTGCTACAAACAATTGTTTAACCCCCTTGCGAGTCCTATCTAGTATCCGTAGGATTTTCTTCTACATTTATGGGTGTGAAAACATTTGCGGGCTTGGGGAATTGTAGCAATTGAATAGCGATTTGGGTTTGTAACATTTACGGGCTTAAAACTTAGATGGGTCCGAGTTACGATTTTAACAACCGAAGGGTTTTTTAAGCCTGTAACCTGCAAATCGTTTGCGGGTAGATAAAGAACGCCAAATGAATAGCAATTTAGTTTACGGGCTACATTAGGGGCTCCAGTAACTAACAATTCCTCAATTGAATAGGGGCCACAGTTCACGATTGTGTCTGTATTGTACAAGAAAAGAAGGAAAGAGGGGGGGAAAGATAAAGCACCAAATCCTAGTCAGATAACCAAGGTATATAGAAGCTATGGCCCGCGATTTGCAGCGATCTCGATATCGGTTCCAGTGTAATATATATATATGGCGATAGAGTGTCTAAAATGATGATATATATTGATTGAATCACTATGCAGGTGTGTAGTTCATAATACGTGTTTATTATGTACAGATTTATTGTTTCTTTTTCAATATCACCACAATCAGAATTTATTGGAATACGGTATGTCAATTTATTAAATCGGAAAAACATCTATAACTATCAGTGTTCTGTTAAAAGTATATAAGACTGACAGACGCGTTTCGTCACTTTCATGCGTGGCTTTCTCAATGATCAAAAACACCTTTATCAAAAAGAACATATATACAATACTATATACACATATCATACCATAATAAAGGGCAAAATAACCAAGACCAGTTGCACCCCAAGACAACGGCCTGGGAGGTGGGAGTGATGACAACAGTGAGGGTTATTTGCTACATTTAAACTTTTAAGTTTTTTTGACAAAATGTTACTTGTATGCAGAAATTGGCATGTATGTAGTTAATTCCTAAGGATAGCTCGGGGAAGATCGTTCCAAAAATAGAGAAAATCTATTTTTTTACATTTATTTGGGTATTTGATTTTAAGACATGTCAAAGGGGTTTATTAAGAAATAGATCACTATAAGACAGAATGAATGTACTGAATATCTCAAGATACACTCAATGGTTTCAAGCAGAGCACCATAGACATAAATATTATTACATAGTTACATAGTAATTAAGGTTGAAAAAAGACGTTCAGTCCATCAAGTTCAACCTTTTAAGATCTCCTCTGATCTGCAATATGCGGATTAAATATTAATTCATTAGTTGTATATAAAAAAAAAAAAATCAATTCCCTCCTGATCCCAGACACCGGTGACCGGACTTCTCCCTGGATCAATACTGCCTCTCTAATTATCCATGATAACCCTGAATTGATATTGATATCACCCAGTCACCGACATGCGGTGGTTTTACCCGGTGCTATATGTCTAGACTATTATTTCACACATAATGACATTTTTTAGATTTAAAGCACTTTTTTATCTATATAATACTATCCATGTCCTGAAAGGGTTAACAAAATAAACGGAGTTCATGACTGAGCCGGGAGTGTAGGGAGAGTGGCTGAAGGTGCCGTGCGCAATAATAATGGCGAGTAATGATTTCCCTGGAGAGTATCTGATCTATTGCCGCAAAGTAACATAACACTACCCAGGAGTACTTAGCAGAGTTGGGAAGCCGTCGCCTGGTGTCAGAACACGCCGATCACGCTGATCGTTTTGGGTAAAAGAGTTATGCCGAAGTACAAGAGGGGAAAGTAAAATCCACTTTTGAAATTAAACAGCTGAAAGGTTTGATTTAACAATTCTCAAAACTCAATAAGCCAAAGATAAACCGCAAATTACAGGACTCGGCGCCAGGAGGGAAAAATCGCCATCGATCCCAGAGTCAAAAATTAATCTGCCTGAGAATGACCTCTGGTCCAGAGCAAGCGCTGATGAAGAGGAGAGGAATGGACTGGACCCGTGTTCTTGTGCTTCAGGCTAGGCCCTGATTACAAACCCCTCGGAGACAGAACCTCTCGTGTTGGGACCGCGAAATTAAATCGGGATCGATACATTCCAAAAATAATTGGGAAAAAGCACGAAGTTGGTTCCCGGCGCAGTCTGGCTGGAAACATGAGAAAGTTATTTATTTTTGTTGTTCCTTCCCGGGGGTTATCCCCAAGGATCGATCACTTCAAAGATGTCTCTAGATAACGCTTCTCTCAAAGTGCTTTTATTCGCCATATAAGGGTCTTAAGACGCAGCGTACACGGCATGAGCATCTTCTCTGGTGCTGTCAGATCTCTCTCTAAGATTGCACTAATAGATAAAACTATTCTCGCTGTGTTTAACCCTCTCCGCATAGACCTGCCGAAATATTATAAATAACATAAAAATATATTTCACTTTAACAGATTTGCAACACAAAGAGCCTCATTCAGTTGAGCTATTCAATTGGCGTCTTTTTGCGGGTTCCGATCGAGTTACGGGCTTCGGCCTCCGATTCACTGCAATGGTTCACATCGCAAGTTAATGCCCCTCCAAGCCTTTGATCCTTCATGGCAGCGAGAGTTGCGAACGCTAAAATCGCGAATCCATATTCAATTGCTCTGATTCCCCCTCGCTAAGCAAGCCGTCAAGCCCGCAAATGGCAAAAGTCGAACCACAAGTCATGGGGACCAAGGAGGACTCGCAAAGGGGCTACAGACATGTCCGGAGCACTATAAATGCGCATATACACGCACTACTGTAATAGCACATCATTCTCAAGCCCGCAAATCCAAATTCATTACATGTATAATTTTTGTGTTATATCGATCCCGGCAATCAATGTGTTAATACATATATGTAACACGTATGTGATAGAATATCATATTTACGGCTTTATCAATATTGCATCATATCTGGAATGTGGGTCCGATCATAACTCGTAATTGAAGCCCGTAGGACTTTCAAGTCAAAACTGAATTTTTCGACGCCGCCATGATGACGATCTCTGTTTCCATTGGCGGGTTCTATCTCGGGTGTTACGGCCTTCATGTTCAAGCTCACAAACGCTACATAACATGGCATGGTTTCCTAATTTCGCTATCAGCCCATAACTTGCGGCCTCGCCGAATTGAATAGCACCGTAACTCGCGTGCCCTGCCGGCCCGGTGGAGGGCACACACATACGGACTACATTCCATAACTTACGGCCTCCAAATTGAATGAGGCTCAAAGAATAAAACTGCAGGAAAAGCAAAATCTATCAGAAAGTTGTTTTGAGCTTCGCAGCCTTTGGCGACATTGCGACGCCTGGAGTCCCGTCATCGATACATACAAATTCATACAAATATTTGCTGCAAGCGGCACTTTCTATGGTAATTTTCTCCATCTGACTTTAATAATAATTTAAATAAAACTTGATAAGCTGAACGGCGTCTAAATAATTTTCGGCTCATTCTTAAAATGCTGGAATTTGTTCCCGAGGCGCCGCGCCATCACAACGTTATTCGGATGTTGCCGTGTCCGCGAGGCCTCTTGTTATACCGGTCGGCCATGACAAATGTGAGCAAATGCCCAAGGCTTTAACCCTTGCAGTGCTCAAGCACCTCGCTGACTTTCAAGGTTATGGATTTATTACCAGACATTGTCCCGACTCTACTAATAAGACGTCGCAGGACTTCAAAGATGGAGATTTATATCTAAATACAAAAACATCTTGATTAATTCCGTACTCAGCGGCATGTCGGATTTATAACTTATGCTAATTTTAGTGAGACAAAAACATGGCAGGAGGTGAGATAATGTTACCACCAAATCCACTCGGGGCTTTGTGAGGCTCCACCAGAGGCGCGATTAACACGCGAGGACGCCGCGCGCTGCCTTTATTTCTTTATTATCTATAGAAATGTTATTATTCTGCCCCGAGTCCGGACCCATCAAGTCACAACCCAGAACATTGATTTATTTGAAGTTGTAAATGATAATGATCTTAATTTCTTTATCCCAAAGGATTTTGTTGCTTCTTCCCGTCCGTGATAAGGAGATTTCAGTTGCTTGTGAGACAGAGAACTACTTGGGATCTCCTGGATCTTCAGACAAGTTTTAAGTGGAAAATGAGAAATCCTCTCTTTGGGTCTAATGTCAGAAATGACTAATGGAAAGCAGAGACAAATGGCGGAAGTGGCCTCTTATATGGTCTGGATTGGCACTTATCGTAACCATTTCCTTGGTTTGTGTCGAGCGTTTACTTACATTTGTTGACATAAACAACATATATAATTGTGATGTTTAGTTATACGATAGTTATGGGATATTTAGGCAGAGTGAGAGATCCAAATAATTACAGAACTGGTGAAATACTCCCATTATCTGGCGCCTTGGCGTGGCTCCGTTTGTTCTTGGTTGACATTCTTTCGCGATGAGCGCCGAAGGTGATCATTGCAAAGCAGGAAAGTTGAAGTACACGGAGGGGGAGGCTCGCAATGAGCTCCAAAGGCGCTCATCGCAAGCCCCTCAGGTGGCGAGTTTCATGAGGCCTGCAAAGAGCGCCGAAGGGCCACAAGTGAAAGGGGGGAGAGGCTTACAATGAGCACCAAAGGCACTCATCACGAGCCCTGCAAGTGGCGGGTTTCAGGAGGCCTGCAATGAGCACCGAAGGGCCGCAAGTTAAAGGGTGGAGAGGCTTACAATAAGCACCAAAGGCGCTCATCGCGAGACCTGCAAGTTATCATTGTATCATTGCTCCGGGGCCGCCGCGGTGTGGAGCATGAAACACAGAATCATTACTGATGTATAATCACAAAGATAATAACCACGTCTAATTTCTAAATGAGCGACTACTACCTACACACAGCCATAAAACGGCCGCCATTCAGCGATGTGCAACCACTTAGACAATATCCATTTGCAGTCACTAAATTACTAATTAAGCTTCGTGTAATTACTAAGACACAAGGCATGAGTGATCTCGGAAACACTAGCCGTATGTCATCACTAACGGACTAGCTGCTGTCATTAAGTCTTGTGTAGTCAATAAGACACAATGAGCCCAATTCAATTGAGCTTTCTGTAGCCCGTAAGTGAGGCCGAAAGTTAACTTGCTATTCAATTGGCGTCCTCTGGGGGATCTAAAAGGGTTACGAGTTACGGCCTTGAAAATATTGCGATGGTTAAACCCGTAACTTACAGCCTCCCAAAGCCTTTGATCTTTCCTGTCCGCAAGAGTTACGATGGCTAAAATCGCAAATCGCTACTCAATTGCTCAATTTCCCCAAGCCCGCAAATGTTTTCAAACCCGTAAATGGCAAATGTAGGAGAAAATCCTATGAGTGCTAGAGAGGACCCGCAAGGGGTTAAACCCCTGTCCTTAGCACTGTAAATGCGAATAAAAAACCAATACTGCGCTGTAAATAATGGGGAAAGCGACGACAGACATTAAAATTAATTGCACAACAGACTCAAGCCCGCAAATCAGCAGGAAAATCAAATGTATTTTTATTTTTCATTTCGGGGTTATATCGATCTTGGGTATCAATGAGTTAATACATATCAGGCCACCCACATGGGCTCATTTATTTGAATAGCACCAGAATCAGAGATGAACGGGAGCCCGCAGCACGCCCGCAGACATACGGCCTGGATCCCGCAAGATGCGGACTTGCAATTGAATCAGGCTCTAAGAGTCTAACCATGTGTAGTCAGACAACCTTATCTTTTCTGACAAGTTCCCCGTCTCCTTTGGGTAAGTGTCCTTGTTTCAGGCACTTTGATGGAGGACACAATGCAAGGGCTTGTAGGTACCTTTCCAAGTTTTATTACAATTTAAGGCAGAGTACAAAAACAAACAAATCAAAGAAAATAGGAAGCCTCGTTCCCCTGAAGCACGGCCTTAACCAATAAACAGTTTCTCCATTAACCAGCTCTGGTTAAACCTGGGTGGAGCAGAACAAAAAGTCCAATAGTCTGGTAATTCCTGGCCTGTCTCTTCCTTCAGATCTCCCGGTCTCCACTGAGCTCCAAACGACCATAAGCTTCCAGCTGCTCTCTCTCTCTGTCTGTGTCTTCTTCTAGCTTCAAACACTTCTGTCTGTGTGCCTCTTTCTCCAGCTCAAGCTACAAGCAGTCCATCAGCAGCAGTCTCACTCATACTCCAGGAGCAGTCTTAAATCAGGTCTCTCCAGGTTCATCTAATAAACTGCTCAATAAAGTTAACCCATGCAGTCCATGCACTTTGCAAAGTCTGTGACTCACACAAACTGCTTGTACAACTCTGTCACACTATTCACTTAAATTATTTTTGTTGGCTACCATTGAAAAACAAGCTTTGTGTAGTCATGCTAAGCACATGTGATCCTGAAGCCACTGGTAGTGTGACACTCGCACGTTGATTTCATGTGTGTATTTATATAGAGTTCATTAACTTGACGTGTTGCTTGTAATAATGGCGCACCCCAGGAATTATCGGTTCTTGCAATGTCATTGTTTTAATTTCATTTAAAGCTTTATCCTCAGTTACCCGACTCTACTCTTATATTTCTCTAAACTTTATATTCTCAGTTTTTATTCTTATTATCAAATGTGTAGAATTTAATTGTACGTTCAAATCTTTCTGAAATGATATTTTCGAAGGATGTACGACCGGTTGCGCCATTTCATCCCCTGAATAACGGATGACGCAGTTACCAAAAGTTATCTCCAGGGCGCGTGCCTCCAGGGGCAATAAGAAACATCTGTAATGAGCCCCCGCCATTTGCTCTGTGCGTTCCTTCACCGATAATGAATTCATCGTCTGCTGGATACAAGCTGTACACTCGGCACTTTGTGGCTGTAGATTTATGTCATGTGAGGAGGTGACCATATTATGCCTTATTACTTCCTGCTATGAGGAATGGATCGCTAAAACTCATTACGCGGAGCATTCATCTTGCTATGATTCATTAGATAGTCTGTGATCTCTTTTAAATACTCCATTACTTAATCTTAGCTTCCACATAATTATCATAATTGATTTTCCTTAATATGCAATCTATTTATTTCAATTACAGCTCAAAGCTCTCAAGTATTGTTCCGTAATTACAAATCTAATTATACAATATTCCTAAGAAAAATGGCCAAATAGGAATACAAATATTATATTTTCATTTGTCAAATATCAGTGGATTAGTTTTGTATCAGCCCATCAGTAACTAATAACTAAACTAATAACTAAACTAATAACTAAACTATTAACTAAACTAATAACTAAACTAATAACTAAACTAATAACTAAACTATTAACTAAACTAATAACTAAACTAATAACTAAACTAATAACTAAACTAATAACTAAACTAATAACTAAACTAATAACTAAACTATTAACTAAACTAATAACTAAACTAATAACTAAACTATTAACTAAACTAATAACTAAACTAATAACTAAACTATTAACTAAACTAATAACTTAATAACTAAACTAATAACTTAATAACTAAACTAATAACTAAACTAATAACTTAATAACTAAACTAATAACTTAATAACTAAACTAATAACTAAACTAATAACTAGTAACAAGAGGAGCAAATGATGTAAAATGGGCAGAAACGCGTAATGTTATGTGCCAGAGCCGCGCCAAGGAGAGTTAGGGGTCACTGCCACATCTGCTAATTACACACATTGCTCTGGACATTATGAGGCGCCCACGCCAGGGCCGCGCTGCTCACTTTATAAACAGAAGCGGACAACTGATAAGGTCCATTTGTCTCATCGTCTGCATCGAGATTTGCTTATTCTTGAAATTAAGATATAGCCATCATGTTATATTGTGTGGCGTCCATTCTTGTACTGAGATCTATCTTCAGAACTATTATTGATGATCATGATGATGATTATTCACTAGCCACTTGCCCGTCAAAAATGACAGCAATAAAATGTAAAGTCTCACAATGCTGTCTGCCTCACAATGCCAGGCTCTCCCCCCTCTAACTTGCGGGCCTCGCAATGAGCGCCTTCGGGAGGAGGCAGGGAGCCCATAAGTGAGGTTGGTAGCTAATTTTCTATCCATTTGGCGTCTTTCGGTGGCCTCCTAAAGGCTTCCGAGTTATGGGCTAGAAAAAAAAGATTTTTTTTCTAGCCCGTAACTCAGAATCCGTCCGGTGCCTCTTTTGCGAGGCTCACAATGTTCGCTTTAGGCGCACACTACTGACCTCTGCAAACCTGTAACTCTCGGGCCTTGCGATGAGCAACTACGGCGCTCATCGCAAGGCTTGCAATGAGGGCCTTCGATACTCATTGCGCATGCGCAAGCCCTTCATTTTTAACATAGCGTCACCAACAAACTCACAATTACGACAACTATATATGTGATTATATACTGTATATTATTTTTACAATACCAGACAATTCAGTAGTACTGGGGCACAATAGTCTTCCATGTGGCTCTCTATAAAAAGCCTTTGGAAAATCCAAAAAGACTACATCCACTGATTTACCTTGATCCTGGTTCCTTATTCAGCTCATCTCATGACTATTTATCAGTCGGCCTGTGTCACATTTTTCCAATATTTTCTTTCCAATTTTCCATAGTTAAGGAAACAGAGCAAGTAAGGCCAAGATATGTAGAAATATACAAATATATACCGCAATATATATATATATATATATATATACCGTATATACTCGAGTATAAGCCGAGGCACCTATTTTACCACAAAATACTGGGAAAACTTAGTGACCAGAGTATGAGCCGAGGGTGGGAAATGTGCTGCCCCCTGTGTCCCTCTTGTGCCCTCTGTGTCCCCCTATTGTGTGCCCTTTTCTTGTGTCCCCCCTCTCTCTCCTGTATCTCTTCTCCCCTCTCCCCACTCTCCCTTCCCTGTATCTCTTCCCCCCTCCCTTATCACCCTGCTCAACCCCCTCCTCATTCTCAACCTCCCTCCTCAACCCAACTCCTCAACCTCCCTCCTCATCCTCAACCCCCTCCTCAACCTTCCTCCTCAATCCCCCATCCTCATCCTCAACCCCCATCCTCAACCCCCTCCTCAACCTCAACCCCCCTCCTCATCCTCAACCTCCCTCCTCATCCTCAACCTCCCTCCTGATCCTCCCTCCTCAACCTCCCTCTTCAACCTCCCTCCTCAACCCCCCCTCAATCTCCCTCCTCAACCCCCCATCCTCATCCTCAACCCCCTTCTCAACCCCCTCCTAAAGTTCAACCCCCCTCCTCATCCTCAACCTCCCTCCTCATTCTCAACCCCCTCCTCAACCTACCTCCTCATCCTCAACCTCCCTCCTCATCCTCCCTCCTCAACCCCCTCCTCAACCTCCCTCCTCTACCCCCCATCCTCATCATCAACCACCCCATCCTCAATCCCCTCCTCAACCCCCCCATCCTCAACCCCCTCCTCAACCCTCCTCCTCAACCTCAAACCCCCTCCTCAACCTCAACCCCCCTCCTCATCCTCAACCCCCCCATCCTCATCCTCAACCCCCCATCCTAAACCCCCTCCAAAAAAAACCTGCTCAACCCCCCTCCTCATCCTAAACCCCCCTCCTCATTCTAAACCCCCTAAATACCTCCCCCTCTCCCTTTCCCCTCACTTACCTTCATCTGCAGCTTCTCCTTCACTCCTCCACGCTCCTTCCGGCGTCTTGACCAGGCCAATGCTAATGACGTGGCGCACATGTGAAGTCACGTCATTAGCATATACCGGGTGCCGGAGGAAAAGCTGCAGATGAAGGTAAGTGAGGGGAAAGGGAGAGGGGGAGGTATTTAGAGGGGTAAAGTGAGGAGGGGGGTTTAGAATGAGGAGGTGGGGTTGAGGATGAGGAGGGGGGAGGGAAAGAGACACGGGGGGTTAGAGAGACACGGGGGGGGGTTAGAGAGACATGGGGGGGGGGGGAGAGTGACTCGAGTATAAGCCGAGGGGGCGCTTTTTAGCCTTAAAAAAAGGGCTGAAAACTTGGCTTATACTCGAGTATATACGGTATATATATTATAAATACACGCACATATATATATATATATATACATAATTATACATGCTATATTCATATTACATTATTCACTTATTCAACAATACATGATTATACAAATCTGTACGACAACAAGTGCATTTACACTATCACACTGACCGTGAGCACCGTCCTCCATTATAACAGCTCTAGCTCCGCAACAAGCGGGACCCTCCCTGGAGCCGACACTCAGCTCCAGATCCCACCCATTACAGGGACCGGCAGCGTCTCTTATGGTAGATTAGTGGAGCTGCCGGGGAGGGCAATTTTTTAAAAAAATCACTGGACTAGACTTCCCCTGAGCAGGGCCCCGGTGCACCGGCAGTAGATCCGCCTCTCTCTCTCTCTCTCTCTCTCTATATATATATATAAACTGGCTATCAAAAAGGAGTTAGGATCACACACGACTGACCCCAGTGGCCCAGGCCTGATCCCATCCACCATTAGATAGTTTTTATTGCCCCTGCTAACTAACATCCCAACTATAGACCCAACTTACAGACCCAACTATAGACCGAACTTACAGAACCAACTATAGACCCAACTATAGACTGAAATTACAGAACCAACTATAGACCCAACTTACAGACCCAGCTATAGACTACTGTCTATGGCCTCCATTTCATTAGTGCAGTAACATCCGAAATAATCTTTCCTCAGGACTCTGGGAAAAACCTCAGTTCCAGAGCAATTCATTGGCTTCTGGAAAACAAAAAATCCCGGACCTCTCTAGCTCTAACGTGTGGTCATGGGCTGCTCGCAGGACACTCTTAGTCTGAAGTTCAGTAGTCTCCACAGATAAGTTATGGAACTCTGACCCATACCTTGGACATGCTGCCCTCGCCCTATCACCCTCCCATATCCCTGTCTATCTATATAAACCTGTTCCCATCGCAGGGAAGAGGTTAAATAATAATAAAAATAATGCAGGGGGTCTCTGACCTATCTTCCCACCCCCTGCTTCCACTACCCCCCAGGGGATCCCCCATCTAAAGTATAACCATGGAGGTTCAGACACATGACGTTATGTTCATTTCACACAAATGATATTAAATGTCACAGGACAGAATGATTGTTACCCTCTGGGGTTCTGTATTAAGCCGGCGTGACGTAGCATTAATTGGGTGTTAGTGACATTGTGATTTACTAAAATACTGCGATGTGTCTACTGATCTACTACACTATGGGTATGGGCCCTATTAAATTGCAACAGTTACAGATTGATTTAATTGAACAAGCCTGCGATTACCTGGCCTAAAGCCAAATTCGTAAACCATGTAACTGTACGTAGCAATTCAGGGCATGATTATGATAAATTAAGCAAGCCCGTAAGTAATGATTTAGAAACAGCCAATAGTAAATGAGACCGCCATCATAACGTTAGTAAAACATGGCGTTTAAACGTCAATCAATTAGTGTTTAGAAGTGTTTAGAAGAATAATGAAAATTAATGAAGAAACAGTTCTAGTCCATGTGGGTGGCCTGATATGTATTAACTCATTGATTACCGAGATTGATATAACACGGAAATTAAATAAATAAAAAAAATGTTTGTTTTGCGGTTTCGGTTTTCAGACGTGTAATTGCGGGCTTGTTCAATTCAAACTCTCTGTAAAATCTTAAGCCCGCAGACTTATGGCCTGTAGGACGCAATCTGCAGGCTTGCAATTAAATAGAAGCCAAAGTCCATACTATCTACTGCACTACGGGCCTACTCGTGTGCTCTTATTATTCATTTAAAAAATAAACTATACGTAGACGTGAATCCCGTGCGGTCCTTTTCTTGACGTTATTTACTGTCGTGTTTGAGGGATAAAGTTAGCACTAAATGAACATACGATGTCGCCGCCTGTGAGATGATCATATCTCATCCTACAATTGTGTTTCATTTCCAGACCGTCTGCCAAGAACTGGACTCCTTATGAGATGAGAGAAGCTGTGGGTGCAGTGACCCTTGAAATGACCTCCAAGAAAAGCCTCCGGAGGATGAAGTGGCGCGGACATTCTGTCATCCAATCAGATCCTTTTACATCAGCAAGTTTCACCTCACCAGAAAGTGTTTGGAACAATGAGATACCAAACAAATTATCTTTCAGTAATGGTGCCCCAAACCATGGGAATGGATCACGCAAAGCGCACATTTGGGTGATAACAGCGCGTCCGGCGTCCAAGGTGAATGAAGAGAACGAAAACATCTTAGAAAGGAAGGAGCGTGTGAAATCTTATTCTTCACCAGAGATTCAATCTGAAAACCTGAATAGTGAGATTGTTCTTGGTGGGAACGCTCGAGGAGCCGGAAATGGTAACGAATCTGGCTCCCGTTACACTAAGTGCCGCCGTCCTCTGTGCCAGCGAGGTGTCAGCTCTCCGGACAAGAAGCCTAAACCCACAGTGAGATAAAGAAAGGTTTGTAGCTCAGATTGCCAACATAATCAGCAATAATCATTTGCTTTTACATTTATTTTCCGCACCTTCATTAATGGTGGAATACGCTAAATACGAAACATTGCGTTTTCAGCGTTTGTTTATTAGTTTAGTACAAACATCCATATTGTGTGATCTCTACTCCAAGAGACATTGCGCTCTCCGTAACGTTACATCCCATCTCTAGTCTCTGTGTTTAATGGAAATTGACGGTTGTTTCTCGCCATATTACACGCCAAGCCAGTGACTCCTACGTAACGGCTGCGGGCTTCAAATTTGTCAGAGTTACGGTGCTATTAAATTAGAAAGGCTGCAACATTCGTTGAACGTTGGATTTGCAGCCTTGCGCAGGATCAATTAGTCAAACCCGTAGTTATGTGTTTAGATGGAGCCAATGGAAAAAGAGATCATCATCATTGTTACTGAAAAATGGAGGTTAGGTTTTCAATTACGAGTTACGTTTGCACCCACATTCCACATATAATGCAATATTAATAAAGCCGTAATTATGATCACATGCGAGTTACAGTATATGTATTAACACATTAATTGCCAGGATCGATATAACACAAAAATTATTCATATAATGAAGTATTTTTTGGGCCGATTTGCGGGCTTGAGAATGTTGTGCTATTAATTCTAAGACCTAAAATCACTTTCACTTATAATATTAGTACAGCAGTGAGTGTTTATTTGCATTACAAGTGCTACGGATTGGACTTCACCCCCTTGCGGGTCCTCTCCAGCACTTGTTGGGCTTGGGGCTCCCCATATACAGAGGCGTATGGAACATGTGCCAACGTCTAGATACAGGAGTGATACCTGCACGTTATTATATAGTCAGGATTGGGGCATGTGAGTAATATGAGGATCATACCTTGTACAGTGCAAAAGTATTCACCCCCTTGTCATTTTTCGGGTTTTGTTGCGTCACATCCTGGCAGTAACGCGCATTGTCTGAGGATTTGCATCATTTACAGAACCTGCCGACAACAAATAGGACAAAATAACAGAACAGGTCCCTGTGCATAACTATTCACCCCCTAAAGTCATTACTTTGTAGCGCCACCTTTTGCGCCAATCACAGCCCGAAGTCACTTTGGATAAGTCTCTATGAGCTCGCCACATCTTACCCTTGGGATCTTTGCCCATTCCTCCTTGCTGCTCCAGCTCCTTCAAGTTGTATGGTATGTGCTTGTGAGTCTTTAAGTCTGACCACAGATTTCCTATTGGATTGAGGTCTGGGCTGTGACTCGGCCATTCCAACACATTTACATGTTTCCCCCCCTTTAGTCGTGTGTTTGGGGTCATTGTCCTGCTGGAAGGTGACCCTCCGTCCTAGCCTCAAATCACGCACAGAGTGGTGCAGGTACAAGAATATCCCTGTATTTAGCGCCATCCATCTTTCCCTCAACTCTGACCAGTTTCCCATCCCCACAGCATGATGCTGCCACCGCCATGTGTCACTGTGGGGATGGTGCTCTTTGGGTGATGTGTTGGGTTTGCGCCAGACATAGCGTTTTCTTTAATGGCCGAAAAGTTAAATTTTAGTCTCATCAGACCAGAGCACCTTCCTCCTTACATTTTGGGAGTCTCCCACGTGCCATTTTGTTTTTTGCTGAAAGTAATGGCTTTCTTCTGGCCACTCTGCCATAAAGCCCAACTCTATGGAGCGTACGGGTTATTGTCGTCCTATGTACAGATACTCCAGTCTCTGCTCTGGATCTCTGCAGCTCCTCCAGGGTTACCTTAGGTCTCTGTGCTGCCTCTCTGATTAATGCCCTCCTTGCCCGGTCCGTGAGTTTTGGTGGGCGGCCGTCTCTTGGCAGGTTTGCTGTTGTGCCATGGTCTTTCCATTTGCTTATGATAGATTTGATGGTGCTCCTGGGGATCATCATAACCTAACCCTGACTTGTACTTCTCAACAACATTGTCCCTTACTTGTTTGGAGAGTTCCTTGGTCTTCATGGCAGTGTTTGGTTAGTGGTGACTCTTGCTTAGGTGTTGCAGCCTCTGAGGTGTGTATATGTAATGACAGATCATGTGACACTTAGATTGCACACAGGTGGACATCATGTCACTAATTTTGTGACTTCTGAAGGTAATTGGTTGCACCGGAGCTTTTTATGGGATTCATAACAAAGGGGGTGAATACATACGCACATGACCATTTTCTGTTTCTAAAAAATAGTTTTATGTATACATTGTTCTCATTGCACTTCACCAACTTAGACTATTGTGTTCTGATCCGCCACATAAAATTCAGATTAACAAGACATTGGACTTAAGGCTGTAATGTAACAAAATAGGTAAAAAGACACGGGGGGTGAATACTTTTGCAAGGCACTGTATATGCCTAATATATTGCATTTATAGATACACCTCTGTATATTGGGGACTGTCCCCTTTACTTATATTGAGGATATTTGGATCTGGCTGGTTCTACTTTTTATTTTCCTATTTTTGTAACCGGTGCTTTTTTTTATCATTTGTATCTTTTAATTAATGATCAATAAAAGTTATATTTAAGTTTTTACTTCTGTCCCGTAATGTTATGAATGAGTCAAGAATGGGATGTGGTAGATAACATTGGTTGTTCTTCCTTTGCTTCCTAATTTTGTGTGCTTGAACTTATACTACTGCCAGGTAATAAGGTACTTACCTATCACCCACTGGATTAACCCATTCATTTATACCCTTTTTTTTCAGTCTAAACTTCAGGATAAACAAAATCCCAAAATAAAGGGCACAAGTGGCTAAAAGAGGCCGCTCTTGTTATCATGGCCATAGAGGTAACCTATTAAGCTTGGTTTGTTCTCTGATGAGCGCCTCTGACTCTGTTGTTTTGTTTATGCAAATTACCCTTGGGGTTTAGTCTCCCTAAGGGTAATAGACGTGGACCTCCTGCTCACTGTGCCTTAGGGAATTCAGCTGCACCTCACTGACGAGGCCCACAGAGGCCGAAACGTATGTCTGGGGATCGCTGTTTCTCCTGTTCAGGGTAGAATTGCCTGGTATTTCAGGGCTGGACCACTCTAGTGATCGAGACCAGACTGATATACTACAGGATCTTTCTCCCTGTGAAGGGCACAAGTGGCTAAAAGAGGCCGCTCTTGTTATCATGGCCATAGAACTAACCTATTATGCTTGGTTTGTTCTCTGATGAGCGCCTCTGACTTAGTTATTTTGTTTATGCAAATTACCCTTGGGGTTTAGTCTCCCTAAGAGGTATAGGGGACTCAAGACGTGGACCTCCTGCTCACTGTGCCTTCGGGTGTTCAGCTGCACCTCACTGATGAGGCCCATAAAGGCCGAAACGCGTCTGGGGTTT
>CM050167.1:2955315-2995315 GCA_027410445.1 Discoglossus pictus
CCGCCAGAGACTTGGGGCCTTATTCAATTGTCTGCGGGCTTGACATTTTCAACAGTTACAGAGCGATTAAATTGCAAGCGCACAGCTACCTGGCCGAAAGCCTAAAGCGTAAATCATGCAGCCGTACATAGCATTTCAGGGCATGATCATGATCAATTAAGTAAGACCGTAACTACCCATTGAGAAAGAGCCAATAATAAATGAGACCGTCATCATGACATCATTAAAACATGGAGGTTACATGGAGGTCCATCAATTAGCGTTTAGAGGTCCCATATGCGCTCAGGCCCCCAATCCGGCAATGCACAAAATAATACAAATGAATGACGATACTGTTCTAGTCCATGTGGGTGGCCTGATATGTATTAACTCCTTGATTACCGAGATTCATATAACATGGAAATTACACTTGAAATAAATAGTTTATGATTTTAGATTTGCGGGCTTGAGACTGTTGTGCTCTAATGTCTGTCATCGCTCTCCCCGTTATTTACAGTGCATTTTTTTTTATTTGCATTTACGGTGCTCTGGATAGGTTTTAACCCCTTGTGAGTACTATCTGCTACTTGCAGGATTTTCTTCTACATTTGCCATTTTACAGGTGTGAAAACATTTGCGGGTTTGAGGAATTGTCGCAATTGAATAGCGATTTGCGATTGTAACATTTACAGGCTTGAAAGATCAAAGTAACGATTTTAACCGCAGGGATTTTCAGCCTGTAACCCGTAGATCGTTTGCGGGTAGTGAAAAGACGCCAATTGAATAGCAAATTAGTTTACGGGCTACATCAAGGGTAACCAACAATTGCTCAATTGAATAAGGCCCTTGGACTACCAAGACTACCCATCTGTCTATTGGGCACAGATCAGTAGGGATGGTGAATACCCTACCTTAGGCACCAGCCTTTCTCCATCATTACAGACGCTAATTAGCCCGCACATTTTCTGTCATTGCTCTAACTAAAGGATTTTTCATATTTTATATGGTTTGTTTTAGGTTCTCCAAATGAATTAAATGAGTAATGACCTCGGACATCCATGTGATACAGACCCATCTGGTCAGACTATTCGAGCTCGTGTTGCCACTTACGTGTTACTAGATATTACAATCGCTGCTTCTTTTATTCATTGGAATCTCCTGGTGGAAGCCGCCATCGTATGAACGTGTTGTGAAATATATTTTAATCTCTGTTGGACCTGGACCTGGAACAAATGGAAATATAAAATACTCTGAATGCTTTGTGATAACCTTTGGATGGTTTTACAGCGGCGCGACATTTCATTCCTCCTTACTGTATTAAAATTGAACTGGCAACGAGAATGGCTACGAGATGTCTAGTGACGGCGCCCCAAAACGGGAAAATGAGTTTTAGTTTAAATGACTAAAATTGACGCCAGTAAAGGAATTGTTGTCGTTTTTTGGCACAAATTCAATTTATTTGATCACGTTATTACCTACTGACAAAATGCATACCGTTATGTGTGTGTGTGCGTGTGTGTGTGTATCTTGTGTGGTGTTTGAGTGGTGTGTGCTCACATGTATGTTTGTGTACGTGTATATGTGTTCACGTGCCTGTTCATGTATGTGTGTTTGAGTGGTGTGTGTTCATGTGTTTTTGTATCTGTGTGTGCATATGAAGTCTTTTACTTTTTTAAGCAATCCCATTCCCGTGTGAGGTTACATGTTACATGTATAACCGCTGTCTCCATTAAAAACATTCGGCTCATCATAGAATTACTTAAAAAAAATGTATTTGGAAAATCAGTCATTTTTGTGACCCTGTATGTACTAAAAGGAACTGATCCATGATCCCCGGACTCTTAAGTTCTGCTGATACATGTGTGTATGCATGTTACTACTGATATATGTGTGTATGCGTGTTACTACTGATACATGTGTGTATGTGTGTTATTACTGATATATGTGTGTATGCGTGTTACTGCTGATACATGTGTGTATGCGTGTTACTACTGATATATGTGTGTTTGCGTGTTACTACTGATATATGTGTGTATGCGTGTTACTACTGATACATGTGTGTATGCATGTTACTACTGATACATGTGTGTATGCGTGTTACTGCTGATACATGTGTGTATGCGTGTTACTACTGATACATGTGATACATGTGTGTTTGCGTGTTACTACTGATACATGTGATACATGTGTGTATGCGACTTACTACTGATACATGTGATACATGTGTGTTTGCGTGTTACTACTGATACATGTGATACATGTGTGTATGTGTGTTACTACTGATACATGTGTGTATGCATGTTACTACTGATACATGTGTGTATGTGTGTTATTACTGATATATGTGTGTATGCGTGTTACTGCTGATACATGTGTGTATGCGTGTTACTACTGATATATGTGTGTATGCGTGTTACTACTGATATATGTGTGTATGCGTGTTACTACTGATATATGTGTGTATGCGTGTTACTACTGATACATGTGTGTATGCATGTTACTACTGATACATGTGTGTATGTGTGTTACTACTGATACCTGTGTGTATGCGTGTTACTACTGATATATGTGTGTATGCGTGTTACTACTGATACATGTGTGTATGCATGTTACTACTGATACATGTGTGTATGCGTGTTACTGCTGATACATGTGTGTATGCGTGTTACTACTGATACATGTGATACATGTGTGTATGCGTGTTACTACTGATACATGTGTGTATGCATGTTACTACTGATACATGTGTGTATGTGTGTTACTACTGATACATGTGTGTATGCGTGTTACTACTGATATATGTGTGTATGCGTGTTACTACTGATACATGTGTGTATGCATGTTACTACTGATACATGTGATACATGTGTGTTTGCGTGTTACTACTGATACATGTGATACATGTGTGTATGCGAGTTACTACTGATACATGTGATACATGTGTGTTTGCGTGTTACTACTGATACATGTGATACATGTGTGTATGTGTGTTACTACTGATACATGTGTGTATGCGTGTTACTACTGATACATGTGTGTATGCGAGTTACTACTGATACATGTGTGTATGCGAGATACTACTGATACATGTGATACATGTGTGTTTGCGTGTTACTACTGATACATGTGATACATGTGTGTATGCGTGTTACTACTGATACATGTGTGTATGCGTGTTACTACTGATACATGTGTGTATGCGTGTTACTACTGATACATGTGTGTATGCGAGTTACTACTGATACATGTGTGTATGCGTGTTACTACTGATACATGTGTGTATGTGTGTTACTACTGATACATGTGTGTATGCGAGTTACTACTGATACATGTGTGTATGCGAGTTACTACTGATACATGTGATACATGTGTGTTTGCGTGTTACTACTGATACATGTGATACATGTGTGTATGCGAGTTACTACTGATACATGTGATACATGTGTGTATGCATGTTACTACTGATACATGTGTGTATGCGTGTTACTACTGATACATGTGTGTATGCGTGTTACTACTGATACATGTGTGTATGCGTGTTACTACTGATACATGTGTGTATGCGAGTTACTACTGATACATGTGTGTATGCGTGTTACTACTGATACATGTCTGTATGTGTGTTACTACTGATACATGTGTGTATGTGTGTTACTACTGATACATGTGTGTATGCGAGTTACTACTGATACATGTGTGTATGTGTGTTACTACTGATATATGTGTGTATGCGTGTTACTACTGATACATGTGTGTATGCGTGTTACTACTGATACATGTCTGTATGTGTGTTACTACTGATATATGTGTGTATGCGTGTTACTACTGATACATGTGTGTATGCGTGTTACTACTGATACATGTCTGTATGTGTGTTACTACTGATACATGTCTGTATGTGTGTTACTACTGATACATGTGTGTATGTGTGTTACTACTGATACATGTGTGTATGCGAGTTACTACTGATACATGTGTGTATGTGTGTTACTGCTGATACATGTGAGTATGTGTGTTACTACTGATACATGTGTGTATGCGTGTTACTACTGATACATGTGTGTATGCGAGTTACTACTGATACATGTGTGTATGCGTGTTACTACTGATACATGTGTGTATGCGAGTTACTACTGATACATGTGTGTATGTGTGTTACTACTGATACATGTGTGTATGCGAGTTACTACTGATACATGTGTGTATGCGTGTTACTACTGATACATGTGTGTATGCGTGTTACTACTGATACATGTGTGTATGCGTGTTACTACTGATACATGTGTGTATGTGTGTTACTACTGATACATCTGATACTGTGTGATGGTTTATAATATTAGTTATGTCGGTTCCTTGGCTAGTTGTGATGTCACGGCTGATCCAGCAACAGGAACCACCTGCTTTACATCTGTCATATTATACCATATATTATATACTTTTCGCTTAGATGAGTCATAGTCATGTACAGTGCTTTGCAAAAGTATTCACCCCCTGTGACTTTTTACCTACTTTGTTACATTACAGCCTTAAGGTCAATGTTTTGTTAATCTGAATTTTATGTGGTGGATCAGAACACAATAGTAAGTTGGTGAAGTGAAATGAGAAAAATATAAACATAAAACTATTTTTGGGAAATAAAAAACAGAAATTGGCATGTGCGTATATATTCACCCCCTTTGTTATGAATCCCATAAAAAGCTCTGGTGGAACCAATGACCTTCAGAAGTCACATAATTAGTGACATGATGTCCACCTGTGTGCAATCTAAGTGTCACATGATCTGTCATTACATATACACACCTTTTTTGAAAGGCCCCAGAGGCTGCAACACCTAAGCAAGAGGCACCACTAACCAAACACTGCCATGAAGACCAAGGAACTCTCCAAACAAGTAAGGGACAATGTTGTTGAGAAGTACAAGTCAGGGTTAGGTTATAAAAAAACATCCAAATCTTTGATGATCCCCAGGAGCAACATCAAATCTATCATAAACAAATGGAAAGAACATGGCGCAACAGCAAACCTGCCAAGAGACGGCCGCCCACCAAAACTCACAGACCGGGCAAGGAGGGCATTAATCAGAGAGGCAGCACAGAGACCTAAGGTAACCCTGGAGGAGGTGCAGAGATCCACAGCAGAGACTGGAGTATCTGTACATAGGACGACAATAAGCCGTACGCTCCATAGAGTTGGGCTTTATGGCAGAGTGGCCAGAAGAAAGCCATTACTTTCAGCAAAAAACAAAATGGCATGTGGGAGACTCCCAAAATGTATGGAGGAAGGTGCTCTGGTCTGATTAGACTAAGATTGAACTTTTCGGCCATCAGAGAAAACGCTATGTCTGGCGCAAACCCAACACATCACCCAAAGAGCACCATCCCCACAGTGACACATGGCGGTGGCAGCATCATGCTGTGGGGATGGGACTGGGAAACTGGTCAGAGTTGAGGGAAAGATGGATGGTGCTAAATACAGGGATATTCTTGTACCTGCACCACTCTGTGCGTGATTTGAGGCTAGGACGGAGGGTCACCTTCCAGCAGGACAATGACCCCAAACACACGGCTAAAGGAGGGGAAACATGTAAATGTGTTGGAATGGCCGAGTCACAGCCCAGACCTCAATCCAATAGGAAATCTGTGGTCAGACTTAAAGATTCACAAGCACAAACCATCCAACTTGAAGGAGCTGGAGCAGCAAGGAGGAATGGGCAAAGATCCCAGTGGTAAGATGTGGCGAGCTCATAGAGACTTATCCAAAGCGACTTGGAGCTGTGATTGCCGCAAAAGGTGGCGCTACAAAGTATTGTCTTTAGGGGGTGAATAGTTATGCACAGGGACCTGTTCTGTTATTTTGTCCTATTTGTTGTTTGCTTCACAATAAAAATAAAAAAACATCTTCCAAGTTGTGGCAGGTTCTGTAAATGACGCGAATCATCAGACAATCCGCGTTACTTCCAGGTTGTGAGGCAACAAAACACGAAACATGCCAAGGGGGTGAATACTTTTGCAAGGCACTGTAATTTTAAATTACACACGTACGTCCTTCTATACATATATGTACACCATATATATACTAGGAACTTGCCTGTCAAAAATGACGGGATTAAAATTGTAAGGCTGGCAATGCTGTTTGCCACACAATATGAGGCTTTTGGTCCTCTGAGCACCTTCGGACCTCATTGCGAGCCTCGTCCCCCGTGTACTGCAAGTTTACGGCTTTGCACTGATCACCTTCGACGCTCTTTGGCACTCGTTGCAAGCCTCTCCCACTTGCGGTGCTCATCGTGAGTCCAATAATAAAAAACCAAAGTCAGAAACTGGGAAAATAAGAATCAGAAACACAACAGGAATGACAAGTCTGCCCTCTGCTGGATTATATAGTCTCTCTTCAGGTCAGCTGACACACCCAAAGACAGACCACCAAAGACAGACCACCCAAAGACAAACCACCCAAAGACAGACCACCCAAAGACAGGCCACCCAAAGACAAACCACCCAAAGACAGACCACCCAAAGACAGGCCACCCAAAGACAGGCCACCCAAAGACAGACCCCCCCAAAGACAGGCCACCCAAAGACAGGCCACCCAAAGACAGGCCACCCAAAGACAGACCCCCCCCCAAAGACAGACCACCCAAAGACAGGCCACCCAAAGACAAACCACCGAAAGACAGACCACCCAAAGACAGGCCACACAAAGACAGGCCACCCAAAGACAGACCACCCAAAGACAGGCCACCCAAAGACAGACCACCCAAAGACAAACCACCCAAAGACAGACCACCCAAAGACAAACCACCCAAAGACAGACCACCCAAAGACTGGCCACCCACAGACAGACCACCAAAGACAAACCACCCAAAGACAGACCCCCCAAAGACAGGCCACCCAAAGACAGACCACCCAAAGACAAACCACCCAAAGACAGACCACCCAAAGACAAACCACCCAAAGACAGACCACCCAAAGACTGGCCACCCAAAGACAGACCACCCAAAGACAGGCCACCCAAAGACAGGCCACCCAAAGACAGACAACCCAAAGACAAACCACCCAAAGACAGACCACCCAAAGACAGGCCACCCAAAGACAAACCACCCAAAGACAGGCCACCCAAAGACAGGCCACCCAAAGACAGACCACCCAAAGACAGGCCACCCAAAGACAGACCACCCAAAGACAGGCCACCCAAAGAGAGGCCACCCAAAGACAGGCCACCCAAAGACAGACCACCCAAAGACAGGCCACCCAAAGACAGGCCACCCAAAGACAGACCACCCAAAGACAGGCCACCCAAAGACAGACCACCCAAAGACAGGCCACCCAAAGACAGGCCACCCAAAGACAGGCCACCCAAAGACAGACCAAATATGAAGAATGTTGCAGCTGACATGATTCTTCATAGTATGGCGGATGACACTCTCATTGAGTCTCCCATGAGTTTGCCTCCTCTCTGGAACTCTCCATTGCACTATTTACCCAATAAAATTATACCTCATATTCCAGAGTCCTATCAGGACAGGCGGAGGGGGCAGCAATCAAAGGTTAACAAGGTTAGTGGCCTATATCATGGGAAACGGGCCATTATATGGACATGTCAGTCTTATGTTCTTAGTAGAGAGCCAACCCCTACTCCCTGTCTTATAGTTTGGGTATACTTTTGACTCCTGATAATTACTTATAGATTTCTGCAAATTGTTGGTTATTCGTTATTTTCATTTCTGCATTCGGCGTGAACATTTAGGACTAAAAGAACCAACTGAGACACGTTAAAGTCACGACATGTTTTAGCCATAATTTGCAAAACATGTCAGGTAAAAGGTATAAAATCTGAGGTATTGCTCAAGTGATTCATTCTATCCATTTGACTCCTTGTCTCAGAATGAAAAGCAAAACAAGAGGGTTTTATTCTCAAATGTCTACAAAATGATTTCCAGAACTTGGATGTGAATTGCGCACCTTTATCAGAAATGATATAACTAGGAATCCCAGGTGTCGTTTCTTGGTAAATGGAATTGCACAATCCCCGTGGCTTTACCACATACCCCAGGTGTCCATACCTGGCTCTGATAGTAGTCTTCTACTCACATCCACTTCTAACATGGAAAACGTGTTGTGGAATAAAAGATGGCGGAGACTGGTTCTTTATGGCAATCTCTAGACAAGGTGTCTGATATGTGTCTTTAATATCAGCTCCAGCATGGGAGGTGGATGGACATGTGGATCCCCTTTCAAGTATTATTTTATAGTTTTGCGTTCTGGTGCAGACAGGGACATCCTCCCAAAAGGATCTTTAGTGACAGGAAGGATACCAATGGGACAGCCATGGACCATATGAGGGTGTAGTGCATCTCCTCCTCTCTTATCAAACACATCTCTGAAATCCTGATATTCCACTACCAATGTTTCATGACAGTCCTCTTCTTGCGTACAAGCTAAAGGGGCAAGAAAGGGAGAGGACATCACCAGAACGCCAAGAGGCAGAATCATGGCTGTTCTGAAGTCAGGGGCAGGCAGAACAGGTTCAGAAACAAAAAAGCAGCCAAAATATATCAGTCCAGGTGGCAAGAATAAAAGTCACAATGAGAGACTGGGAAATCAGGAACACAGGAACAGGAAGACTTTGTGGTGGACAAGCCAACAACTCAGCAGTTTGTCTGTCCTCTCCTGCCTTCAGGCACCCATAGACAGATCACATCAGCCAGACAACATTCACCATATCCGACATGATGAAGCGCTCGCAGACCCCATGTGCGGCGCTTTGGAGCTTTCTGTGGGCAGTAAGACTTGTCTTTTGTGCTTATGGCTATGGTAGAGAAGCAATGAGCGTGACGTATAAGTAGTAAGCCGGTAGTTTACCACAACAATATGGTGGGCAAAAGAGAGATAGAAGCCGCCGCCGTACAGTAAATAAATAGTACATCTGTGTCACATTTGAACGTCTAAAACAAGGTAAAAAACTTGTTGCTCAGAATTCAGAATTATTACACTGCATTCTGGGAACCTGGGCAGGGACATGCAAATGTGCCCACAAAGGCTTTGCTCTTGCAATCCATTCATAAAATCCACTACACAAGCTAGGATCCAGCCCCACAGTGATGAGAGGCAGTAACCTTGAAACAGCTGTAGGTGGATAGGATTCTCGGCTTGTATATAATCCATTTTGAGCCCTGCAAAAACGCTGTGTGATCCAGCGAACATATGCTTAAAGCAGCAGCTCTCAACCCTCCCAGTGCTGCAACCCCCCGACAAAACCTCCCAAGCTGTGGTGCCCCCCAACAGCAAAACTACAGACCAGAATAGATAAAAACACATCCCCGATGGCTCCAGGCGACCCCCGGCAAATCATCATACGACCCCTGATGGGTGGCCACCCACAGTTGAGAACCACTGGCTTAAAGGAAGCCATCACATATAATAGTTGTCGTAATTGTGAGTTTGTCGGTAACGCTATGTAAAATGCTTTAGGCTTGCGCTCATTGCGGGCCTTTGGCGCTCATCGCAAGCCCCGAAAGTTACGTTTTTGAAGGGGCTTGCAATGAGCGCCAAAGGATTGTGTCAGATACAAAGCAGAATTCCAGGTCATTAACTACCTTCAAACACAAGAAAACAGAAAAGCAAAAACCAGAGATCAGAAAATAATCGGATACCACAAGAGCCCGGACTGGCTCATCTCTGTAGGCCGGCCCATGAGGTTCCCCATAGGCTTTACACCAGTCGCATTAATATGACGTCACCCTCCAACATCACCAATACTGTGGACATTCTGGAATAATGCAAAAAGCACCTAAGCCGCCCAAAGATGATGCAACATCCATAGGATGAAGGAAGAATGGCCATGAGGATGGGCGTAGTCGGAGAAATCCTTGTGATGTTAGAGGTCTATCTTAGTTCATTTGTATTTTATTTGCAGATTTACATTAAACTAGTCAAACATATTTCACCCTAATCTGACTTCTGCAGTTTTATTTTCAGTAAATTGTATCTGACATTTAACTGTTATGCAAATAAGCTCTGCGTTCCCATGTGACACCGCTCTAGCTCATTAACAGTAAACGTGCGCAGGTTTACACCAACGCGCAGAGTCTGCAATTTCAGCACTTTATTTCTATATATTTTATAGCTTTGCCCAATAAAGGCATTGACGGGATTTTATGTCACTGTCTATCCCAATATTCTTGGAGTTCTGGACCGATCCTGGAGACGTTTGGCTGAGGATTCCTCGCAGTTCTGTGGACCCTTCGCTGTAGTAATAAATGGCTACTTACACACAGGCTCATTCAAATCATATCAGGGAAAATACAGCAGGGAAATTATCAAAGACAAAGAACTTTTAAATAAATCTCCTCTCCACCTGCCGTACGAGGCCCGCTCGGTGCCAGATGGCAGATGTTTTGCTGGCACTTAAAACAAGCAGAAATTAAGTGGATTTCAAAAGTTAATTGTTTTCAGTGAAAAACGGCATTCAGCAAAAGCCTTTTCTTTGTCAAAAGTTTCTTTTAAAATAACCATGAGACGACATGAGAAATTCTGGAGAATAGGTAAAAACATAAAGATTGTGACAAAGCCGTACAAACAACAATCATTTCCTTGGAGGCCGGAGCATCTCTGCTTCTTTCTGTATAACATGTGGGTCGGTAAGATGTTACTGCCTAATAATCCTCAGAAGGAACTCACCGGGATCATTCAACTGTAAGGTTATAGGTCATGTATATCACGTGAGGCTGACATGCGGTGGAAAGGAGGTGCATATAACATGCATGTGAGGTAAATGGAAGTATGTGAGGATTAAATGAGGTGCATGTAACGTGTGAGTGGCGTGTATGTGATGTCTGTAAGACAGCCATGTGAGGTGCATGTAACATCCATGTAAAATGTGTGTAAGGTGCATAAGAGGTACATGCTGTGTGTACATGAGGTTGTGGAGAAACACCACACGCAGTCAGAAAAATGCCCAAACCAAACTATATTCTACCTCTCGAGTAGGTGACCATCAGCCTTATAAGGTCAAAGTTCACAGGATTCCATGGATAGTGTGACCTTCTCCACTCCAGTATGAAGGACTAGAGATGTTGTGACCTTCTCCACTCCAGTATGAAGGAATACATAGGGTGTGACCTTCTCCACTCCAGTATGAAGGACTAGAGATGTTGTGACCTTCTCCACTCCAGTATGAAGGACTAGAGATGGTGTGACCTTCTCCACTCTAGTATGAAGGAATATAGATGGTGTGACCTTCTCCACTCCAGTATGAAGGACTAGAGATGGTGTTGCCTTCTCCACTCCAGTATGAAGGACTAGAGATGGTGTGACCTTCTCCACTCCAGTATGAAGTACTAGAGATGGTGTGACCTTCTCCACTCCAGTATGAAGGACTAGAGATGGTGTGACCTTCTCACTCCAGTATGAAGGACTAGGGATGGTGTGACCTTCTCCACTTCAGTATGAAGGAATAGAGATGGTGTGACCTTCTCCACTCCAGTATGAAGGACTAGAGATGGTGTGACCTTCTCCACTCCAGTATGAAGAAATAGAGATGGTGTGACCTTCTCCACTCCAGTATGAAGGACTAGGGATGGTGTGACCTTCTCCACTCCAGTATGAAGGACTAGGGATGGTGTGACCTTCTCCACTCCAGTATGAAGGACTAGGGATGGTGTGACCTTCTCCACTGCAGTATGAAGGAATAGAGATGGTGTGACCTTCTCCACTCCAGTATGAAGGACTAGAGATGGTGTGACCTTCTCCACTCCAGTATGAAGGACTAGGGATGGTGTGACCTTCTCCACTCCAGTATGAAGGACTAGAGATGGTGTGACCTTCTCCACTCCAGTATGAAGGACTAGAGATGGTGTGACCTTCTCCACTCCAGTATGAAGGACGAGGGATGGTGTGACCTTCTCCACTCCAGTATGAAGGAATAGAGATGGTGTGACCTTCTCCACTCCAGTATGAAGGACTAGAGATGGTGTGACCTTCTCCACTCCAGTATGAAGGACTAGAGATGGTGTGACCTTCTCCACTCCAGTATGAAGGACTAGAGATGGTGTGACCTTCTCCACTCCAGTATGAAGGACTAGAGATGGTGTGACCTTCTCCACTCCAGTATGAAGGACTAGAGATGGTGTGACCTTCTCCACTCCAGTATGAAGGACTAGAGATGGTGTGACCTTCTCCACTCCAGTATGAAGGACTAGAGATGGTTTGTGAGTAACATATTTAAAATTCTTCTGTAACCAGATTTCTTCCATATGATCTTTTCACCTAAACTTGCAGTGGGCAACATGAAAGAAACAAAACACAACATTTACATTTTTAGCTTTTCTAAGCAATCGTTCCTTACTGCAGGGTTCCATTTCATTTTCTGCATTATTAGTTTGACTACTTTATCAGGTGTGTCCTTGTCAACTAATGAGCTTTCTATTAGACTTAATGAAACTGGTGGTTTTAGATGCTGCATTCCATCTGACAATTAGTCACCAGGAAAAGGCAGATGAGCTAAATAGGTTCTTTTCTTCGGTATACACAAGGGAGGTACCAGTGGTTGGGACACGGCAATATAATGGGGCTACACAACCTCACCAAATAATTGGTTAACACAGGAAGAAATCAAAAAGAGGTTGGAGAAAATAAATGTTACTAAAGACCCGGGTCCTGATGGAATACATCCAAGGGTACTGAGGGAGCTGGGTTCTGTAATAGCCAAACCATTATATCTAATTTATCAATATTCACTTAACACTGGATGTCTACCAGATGACTGGAGAAAAGTAGAGGTGATACCAGTGGTGGCTGGTGACTTTTCAGCAGATATTAAAAAAATAGAATATTAAGTGAGGGCATTTAGGAAAGAGTGTGGAGTAGCGGTGAGCCCAAGTAACTCCTGATGCCGTATATTTGATCATGGGGTTTGAGGAATTTTTGATCCCAGACGGTAGTAGGTTAAGCCAAGTTACAGTGTCCCAGGAATAGGGGTACATGGCACAATTTAAAAAAAATATCCAAGCTGGTTGGGAAAAAATTGAGTGCGTTAAGGGTCTAAAGGCCATTTGTGTTGCCCTGTAGCATTGCTTTAAGTTCGGGCATGACAGACCTCCTCTGGATTTGTGCCTGTACATGAGAGTTGTGGTGATTCTAGCGGGTCTATTACTCCAAATATATCTACAAATCTTTGAAGTGTGTTAGATCCTTCATGGTGATCTGAAGAGGTATAAACCTAAAGAGGTACATCAATCTGGGTTGTATGTTCATTTTTACTGTTTTTATCCTCCCTAGCCACAAAATATTGTGTTTAGACCAATTTTAACATCTTTTTTTGGGGGGAGAAAATGAGTTATCCTGTCTGCCATAATTTGGGCTAGAAACTTAATGTCATTATTGAGTAATGAAATGGGGCGATAATTCTTAGTTTCTAGTGGGTGTTTCCCTTTTTTAGGAAAAAGAACTAGGCCTTCCATAATAGCGTTAAAAAGGTTTGTTAAGTGGGGAGCTAGAGGGTTGTGAATCCATCAGGTCCTGGGGCCTTGCCTGTTTTAGAATTTAGAATGGCTCCTCTGACGTCCTCCAGGGTGATTGCTTTGTTTAGGTGTTTGAGATTCTCAGCTGTTAGTTGAGGGAGATCTATAGATTTTAGAAACTCCCCCCTTCCTCCCCCACCCCTGTGTCTCCCCCCCTCTTCTCTTTCCCCTGTGTCTCTCCCCCACCGCTGTCTCTCCCCCTCCTCTCCCTTCTATGTGTCTCCCCCTTCCTCTCCCACCCCTGTGTGTCTACTCCCTCCACTGTGTCTTTTCACCCATCCTCTCACTCCCGTGTCTCTCCCCCATCCTCGGTGTCTCTTACCCCCTCCTCTGTGTCTCTTCCCCCTCCTTTCACTCCCCTGTGCCTCTTCCCCCCCTCCTCTCAGTCCCCTGTCTCTCCCCCCTCCTCTCCCTCCCACGTGTCTCTCCCCAATCCTCTCCCTCCCATGTGTCTCTCACCCCTCTTCTCCATCCCATGTGTCTCTTCCCCCCTCCCCTGTGTCTCTCCCCCCTCCTCTACCTCCTCTGTGTGTCCCCCTTTTCTCTGTGTTTCCCCTCCTCTCCCTCCCCTGTGTCTCTCCCCCCTCCTCCCCAGTGTCTCTTCCCCTCCCGTGTCTCCCCCCTTCCCCCCCCACCCCTGTGTCACCCCCCTCCTCTCCCTCCCCTGTGTCTCTACCCTCCTGTGTCTCCCCCTTCCTCCCCCACCGCTGTGTCTCCCCCTTCTTCTCCCTCCCCTGTGTCTCTCCCCCACCGCTGTCTCTCCCCCTCCTCTCCCTCCTCTGTGTCTTCCCTTTCCTCTCCCACCCCTGTGTGTCTACTCCCTCCACTGTTCCTTTTCCCCCTCCTCTCACTCCCTTGTGTCTCTTCCCCCCTCTTTTCAGTCCCCTGTCTCTCCCCCCTCATCTCCCTCCCATGTGTCTCTCCCCCCTCCTCTCCCTCCCATGTGTCTCTCCCCCCTCCTATCCATCCCATGTGTCTCTCACCCCTCCTCTCCCTCCCATGTGTTTCTCCCCCCTCCCCTCTGTCTCTCACCCCTCCTCCCCTGTGTCTCGCCCCCCTCCTCCCCTGTGTCTCTCCCCTCTCCTCCCCTGTGTCTCTCTCCCCTTATCCCCTGTGTCTCTCACCCCTCCTCTCCCTCCCATGTGTTTCTCCCCCCCTCCCCTGTGTCCCCCTTTCCTCTGTGTTTCCTCTACCCCCTCCTCCCCTGTGTCTCTCCCCCTCCTCCCCTGTGTCTCTTCCCCTCCTCCCCTGTGTCTCTTCCCCCTCCTACCCTGTGTCTATTCCCCACCCGTGTCTCCCCCTCCTCTCCCTCCCCTGTGTCTCTTCCCCTCCTGTGTCTTCCCCCTTCCTCCCCCACCGCTGTGTCTCCCCCTTCTTCTCCCTCCCCTGTGTCTCTCCCCCACCGCTGTCTCTCCCCCTCCTCTCCCTCCTCTGTGTCTCCCCCTTCCTCTCCCACCCCTGTGTGTCTACTCCCTCCACTGTGTCTTTTCCCCCATCCTCTCACTCCCCTGTGTCTCTCCCCGTCCACTGTGTCTCTTCCTCCCTCCTCTGTGTCTCTTCCCCCTCCTCTCACTCCTTGTGTCTCTTCCCCCCTCCTCTCAGTCCCCTGTCTCTCCCCCTCCTCTCACTTCTCGGTGTCTCCCCCCCCCTCCTCAACCTCCCATGTGTCTCTCCCCCCTCCTCTCCCTCCCATGTGTCTCTCACCCCTCCTCTCCCTCCCCTGTGTCTCTCCACCCTCCTCTCCCTCCTCTGTGTGTCCCCCTTTCCTCTGTGTTTCCACTCCTCTCCCTCCCCTGTGTCTCTCCCCCCTCCTCCCCTGTGTCTCTCCCCCCCCTCCTATGTGTCTCTCCCCCTCCTCCCCTGTGTCTCTTCCCCCTCCTACCTTGTGTCTATTCCCCCTCGTCTCACTCCTCTGTCTTCCTCCCTTTCGTGCAGGTGCGCCCGCGCAATGAGCATACGCGCCTGCCGCTGCGCAATGCATGCGCTCCCATCGCGCATTGCGCTTGCGTGGGTGATGCGCGTATCGTCGCAAGCGTGACGACGAATCGCAGTTTGACAACTATTTTATGGGATTGTTGCTCTATGATGAGCAATTTCAAAATGTCTAATTGATTGAGACTACATGTTCTCAGTCCAAGGCGTGATCCTCACGTCCACATACAAAAGTGGCTATAGGTAAAAAGCCCCTCATAAAAATGAACATTTCAGCCATATTCATGAAGCTTTTGGCACAAAAAGGAGCCGTTTAAGAATAATGGTTACAAAAAAAGTCAGAACGTTCTTTACACCAGATATGGAAACCCCCTTGAGACATATGAGAAGAGCACCATTTCAGGCATTTAATTATTCTTCAGATTATTCATTAAATATACAAAAGCATCATTATGTACACATGAGACTCGTTGCTAAAACAATGGGATGAGCTGACCGCGTCCTTACTAGTTTCCTTGGTAGCGCTACGTGTTAATGGAGCCGCTTCATTGTTAATTTGACTGACGGCGTATTGATCCTCAGAGCACAATTTAGTTTGGAGGGTCCAACAGCGACGCTCAATTACAACTTCACAAGGTAGATCAATAAAATGTAAATTGCTTATGGTAATCACAACTTCAATCTCTTGTGATCAGTGTGCGCAATCTGCTGGCCCCGACCAACCTACTAAATTGTGGTCATTTATTTGGGGTCTTCCCCTATTATTTAGGTGATATGTGATGAGCCCCCCCCCCCCCCCACCTGCCCTCCTCCGGCCAATCATCTTTGTTTTGTTTTTATGGGAATTAACTTTGAATAAGCAATTATATTTTCTATTAAACCATTTTATTGTAATTGAATTAGCTGCTGTAATATTGCTGGGACTTGCAAACTGTTTGATTAGGAAGAGTTGAATGATATTGGTAGTTCAAATTAATTTATGGAGCTGGAACTAAAACCAATTAAGTCGAATGGCCTATTTTAAAGGTCTGTAATTAAGCCACACTTTTCTGTGCACATATGTGCAATATAATAACCGTTTGTTTTTAGCAAATGGTGAAAGTCTGACTGAAACATTATTACCGTGAACAGCAAACTAAGAGAACGCTAACGAGGGGATCGCTTTCTATTGGTCACCATTTTATCATTTCCCATTCTAATTAGGAATTTTATATGAAAATAGATACAATGATACTAGTAGTTTGTTAAAATAAATGCAATTTGTTATTTGCCAAGATATGTAAATAATATGTAAAGCAACAGGATGTCTTAACTGAAGGAGCTGGAGTGGACTTAGAGGGGTCGTATGAGCCTCTGTGTGAGCCTGTGTGTGAGCCTGTGTATGAGTCTCTGTATTAGCCTGTATGTGCCTGCGTGTGACCCTGCATGTGAGCCTCTGTACGAGCCTGTGTGCGACCCTGTGTGCGAGCCTGTGTGTTAGCCTTTGTGTGAGCCTGCGTGTGAGCCTCTGTATGAGCCTGTGTGCGAGCCTGCGTGTGAGCCTCTGTATGAGCCTGTGTATGAGCCTGTGTGTGAGCCTGTGTGTGAGCCTGTGTGTGAGTCTCTGTATTAGCCTGTATGTGAGCCTGTGTATGTGCCTGTGTGCGAGCCTGTGTATGAGTCTCTGTATTAGCCTGTATGTAAGCCTGTGTATGAGCCTGCGTGTGAGCCTCTGTATGAGCCTGTGTATGAGCCTGTGTGTGAGCCTGTGTGTGAGCCTGTGTGTGAGTCTCTGTATTAGCCTGTGTGTGAGCCTGTGTATGAGCCTGTGTATGAGCCTGCGTGTGAGCCTGCATGTGAGCCTGCGTGTGAGCCTCTGTATGAGCCTGTGTGCGAGCCTGTGTGTTAGCCTTTGTATGAGCCTGTGTATGAGCCTGTATGTGAGCCTGTGTATGTGCCTGTGTGTGAGCCTGTGTATGAGCCTGCGTGTGAGCCTGCATGTGAGCCTGCGTATGAGCCTGTGTATTAGCCTGTATGTGAGCCTGTGTGTGAGCCTGTATGTGAGCCTGTGTATGTGCCTGTGTGTGAGCCTGTGTATGAGCCTGCGTGTGAGCCTGCATGTGAGCCTGCGTATGAGCCTGTGTATTAGCCTGTATGTGAGCCTGTGTGTGAGCCTGTGTGTGTGCCTGCGTGTTAGCCTGCGTGTGAACCTGCGGGTGAGCCTGTGTGTGAGCCTGTGTATGAGCCTGTGTATGAGCCTGCGTATGAGCCTGCGTATGAGCCTGCGTGTGAGCCTGCGTGTGAGCCTCTGTATGAGCCTGTGTGTGAGCCTGTGTGTTAGCCTTTGTATGAGCCTGTGTATGAGCCTGTTTGTGTGCCTGTGTGTGAGCCTGTGTATGAGCCTGCGTGTGACCCTGCATGTGAGCCTGAGTGTGAGACTGCGTGTGAGCCTCTGTATGAGCCTGTGTGCGAGCCTGTGTGTGAGCCTGTGTGTTAGCCTTTGTATGAGCCTGTGTGTGTGCCTGAGTATGAGCCTGTGTGTGAGCCTGTGTATGAGCCTCTGTATGAGCCTGCGTGTGAGCCTGCGTATGAGCCTGCGTGTGAGCCTGCGTGTGAGCCTGCGTGTGAGGCTCTGTATGAGCCTGTGTATGAGCCTGTGTGTGAGCCTGTGTGTGAGCCTGTGTATGAGTCTCTGTATTAGCCTGTATGTGAGCCTGTGTATGTGCCTGTGTGTGAGCCTGTGTATGAGCCTGCGTGTGATCCTGCGTGTGAGCCTGCGTATGAGCCTGTGGGTGAGCCTGTGTGTGAGCCTGTGTGTGAGCCTGTGTGTTAGCCTTTGTATGAGCCTGTGTATGAGCCTGTGTGTGAGCCTGTGTGTGAGCCTGTGTATGAGTCTCTGTATTAGCCTGTATGTGAGCCTGTGTATGTGCTTGTGTGTGAGCCTGTGTATGAGCCTGCGTGTGACCCTGCATGTGAGCCTGCGTATGAGCCTGTGGGTGAGCCTGTGTGTGAGCCTGTGTGTGTGCCTGTGTGTGACCCTGCATGTGAGCCTGCGTATGAGCCTGTGGGTGAGCCTGCGGGTGAGCCTGTGTGTGTGCCTTTGTATGAGCCTGTGTGTGAGTCTGTGTGTGTGCCTGTGTGTGAGCCTGTGTATGAGCCTGTGTATGAGCCTGCGTGTGAGCCTGCATGTGAGCCTGCGTGTAAGCCTCTGTATGAGCCTGTGTGCGAGCCTGTGTGTTAGCCTTTGTATGAGCCTGTGTATGAGCCTGTATGTGAGCCTGTGTATGTGCCTGTGTGTGAGCCTGTGTATGAGCCTGCGTGTGAGCCTGCATGTGAGCCTGCGTATGAGCCTGTGTATTAGCCTGTATGTGAGCCTGTGTGTGAGCCTGTGTGTGTGCCTGCGTGTGAGCCTGCGTGTGAACCTGCGGGTGAGCCTATGTGTGTGCCTGAGTATGAGCCTGTGTGTGAGCCTGTGTATGAGCCTGTGTATGAGCCTGCGTGTGAGCCTGCGTATGAGCCTGCGTGTGAGCCTGCGTGGGAGCCTCTGTATGAGCCTGTGTGCGAGCCTGTGTGTGAGCCTGTGTGTTAGCCTTTGTATGAGCCTGTGTATGAGCCTGTTTGTGAGCCTGTGTGTGAGCCTGTGTATGAGTCTCTGTATTAGCCTGTATGTGAGCCTGTGTATGTGCCTGTGTGTGAGCCTGTGTATGAGCCTGCGTGTGACCCTGCATGTGAGCCTGCGTGTGAGCCTGCGTGTGAGCCTCTGTATGAGCCTGTGTGCGAGCCTGTGTGTGAGCCTGTGTGTTAGCCTTTGTATGAGCCTGTGTGTGTGCCTGAGTATGAGCCTGTGTGGGAGCCTGTGTATGAGCCTCTGTATGAGCCTGCGTGTGAGCCTGCGTATGAGCCTGCGTGTGAGCCTGCGTGTGAGCCTGCGTGTGAGGCTCTGTGTGAGCCTGTGTGCGAACCTGTGTGTGAGCCTGTGTGTTAGCCTTTGTATGAGCCTGTGTATGAGCCTGTGTGTGAGCCTGTGTGTGAGCCTGTGTATGAGTCTCTGTATTAGCCTGTATGTGAGCCTGTGTATGTGCCTGTGTGTGAGCCTGTGTATGAGCCTGCGTGTGACCCTGCGTGTGAGCCTGCGTATGAGCCTGTGGGTGAGCCTGTGTGTGAGCCTGTGTGTGTGCCTGTGTGTGAGCCTGCGTGTGAGCCTGCGGGTGAGCCTGTGTGTGTGCCTTTGTATGAGCCTGTGTGTGAGTCTGTGTGTGTGCCTGTGTGTGAGCCTGTACCTGCCTGCTAAGAAAACTATAATATGCTACACAAATAATAATGAGACCCTACTGCACATTTTTTGATCTGTGTTGTGTTCTCCAAGCTTGTAAAATAAAGAACCTTGATTGATGCCACTGGTTTTGACTCCTTACTACAGTGTCCTAGGGAGGAGCAACTCATGTAAACCTGAAAAGACCAATCTCCTTTGTACCATATTGGTGATATTATGGAATGTATCTGATATTAGGGAAGTTTGTTTTAGAAACTGTTGAAACTGTGGGAATTTTGTTTTGTGTAGATTTATTAGTATTCACATTTAGACTTTTATTTATTCCTATATTTGTGTTTTTTTACTTGGTAAGCAGAAGACACAAAGCTTTCTACTACCTAAGGTGAACTACACTAGTCCTGACATCCGGCTGTATATACCGGGGGTATCCAGTAAATCAAAATACTCAAATACATCCAGTAGAGAAAAACATTTGAAATAAACATTCAGTACTAAAGATACTAAACTTAATATTGACTGGGATTTTATCACATGGTCCAGCTACATTCCTTCCCATGTTTTCTTGTTGTTTTTCTATATACAGCCATACTTAATATTACTCTCGTTCCTCTTATACCTGGGTATTTCTGGTGTCTGTCACTCTCTGCTCTGTCGCTGCTTACATTTAATCATTTATTGCTTCTGACATGAGAAAGAGAGGTGTTACTATCGAAAGCTCGTCATTCTGACTTAAATGTTTCACAATACTGGCAGGAAAGTGGTTAAATAATAATTAAATATGAATACAGGGGTTAATAAGCTCTCTGCTATGACCCACCTCTGCCTATGAGCCTGGGTATCCCCATAAATACCCAGGGGGCTATTAGGTCCTATCCTTCCACCCTTCTTGTGCTTCGGGGTGGAGAGCCCATCAATTCCTACCTAACCCCAATGTTTTTTTATATAATATACCCCAAAATGAGTCTGTGCACTAAACCAGAGCTCCTTCCATGGAGATAGGTCCATAGCGAACCCCCATAGTAAGAAGACTAATTTTAAGTGTCATTTTGGTACATAATGACCCCCATTGCTATAGGTAGAGGCCATGTCAGGGTCCATAGGGACCCCCATGACTTTAGGTATGGAATGCTATAGCTTTACATGTTGAAGTGTTACTTATCACGTGTCAGCTCTTGTTATTTTGATAGTGGTTTAGATGGCGCTGTGGGAGGTTTTTCGCTCACTACAAACACCAAGATGGCTTTATCAGAACACGTAGGATTAGGGTAGATTTCTTATGGGAGTAATGCATCTCTCGTAGTAGTTACTCATGAGATTTCTTATGGGAGCCATGCATCTCTCGTAGTAGTTACTCATGAGATTTCTTATGGGAGCCATGCATCTCTCGTAGTAGTTACTCATGAGATTTCTTATGGGAGCCATGCATCTCTCGTAGTAGTTACTCATGAGATTTCTTATGGGAGCCATGCATCTCTCGTAGTAGTTACTCATGAGATTTCTTATTGGAGCCAGTAATTGAGCTCTGATAACCAACAGACCCTGTCTCCTGTGAAACATCACCAAATCCTGGCTATTACTACTATTAATGGTCGTTGTCCACAGAACTAATGGATACATTAAGCAGCCTCCCTTTAAAAATATTTATCTGATGTTATGTGACACCATATAACGAAAAAGATTTTTACTGGGAGAGAACCAATGAAATAAAACGTCTTTGTTTGAGTCTGACTAAGAACATAAGTAAGCCGGAAAAATACACGTGAAGCCTGTGATGGACCCTGGAGCACGCGAAGGTGGAAGTTGTGTGAGAGAAGGGAGGTTACATGTATGGAGAGCTATTGTCTGCATTTTCTGAAGCAAGTAGACTACTCCTGAGTCAATGTGGAGAGATGGGTGTGGTGTCAATTTCAATCTTATCAAATTATTGTAACAAAGACTTTCCTTCCCCGCCCCTCCCTCGGCTGATAGGCAAAACCCAAACTCTCATGGTCCAGTTCTGGTAAAGGGATGTAACCAACACAAAATGGATTCCTATACTCATAAACAGTCCTCACAAACTCAAGTTTTTATGTCCAAGCTGGACCAGCTGCTAATGTTGTTAGTTTGGTGGATATTTGCCATTTTTCTTGAATAGACCTGATGTGACGTCCCATTCATAGAACATTTGGCATCATTTCCAGATCATAATCTGTAGGAGGACGTGAGCGCCGTCCCCACCATTACGAGAGTCTTCTCTTCTTCCCTCTCTCTTCTTCCCTCTCTCTTCTTCCTATCTCTCTATCACAAAATATTTGTATTTCTGTTTATCATGAAAATAAAATGAAATCCATTAGAAATATGAAATCATCCTGGGAATAAGGTTGTTGCAGCGAGTCTCACGGTCTTCGTGTATTTTATTGTCCTGTTTGAGGTTTATGGCATCGCGGTGGGACCCGCCATTTCTTTTATATTAAAACACCATTTACCAATCTCTGCACATCTCCGGCCCCACAATACAAATGACACCATTACTTCTTCCCAGCTTGCGAGGTCCAGATTATTCTGCTCATTTTTTAAATGCAAATGATATAAATAATTTCTTTCTACTGTTTCAAACACAAAAAAAGGCATTTTTAGCACATGCGAAAAACAAATAGTTTATTAATAATGAAGCCAGAATAGAACTAGCGCCGGAAAACCGGACTGATATATATAGTAATAAGTGACCACATATAATGGCAGTACCGTCACGTAAAGCTCAGCCGTATTGGAACTAGTCGGACAAACCTACCCAGATGTCGGCACAAAAGGAGTAGGGCCAGAGGGTCTGGAGCCTGATCCCAGTGGGGGAGGTAATGGGGATGAGGGACCAGCACCAGGGAGAGGACAGGGAGGCCAGGAACCCCAGGCACAGTTGGTAGGGCAAGAGGCTGCGGCAAAGTACAGGGCACCCAATTATATTCCAGAGGAGATGGACGTCCTCCTCAGGGAAATCCGTATCCGCTATCGGATCATACGTGGTGGGAGAGATGTGAGGGCTAGCCAGAAGGCAGAGGCCTGGAGTCAGATTGCTTCAGCTGTTGCGGCATTAGGGGTGGCAAATAGGGACGTAAGGTCTGTGAAACACAAATATTATGACAGCCGACTGAAGGTGAAGAGGAAGATGGCAGAGGAGGCAAAAACTGCATGTGCTACCGGGGGTGGGCCACCAGCCAACACCCCTGCCCACACGCATAGATAACTGACATACAATAGCACTGTAAGACCTATGGTTATGACTGAAGCAATATGGGGCATGAATAACCATGTAAATCCTGGTAGCAAACATATCATTTTCATCATTTGTATCAATTAAATGTCTGGCCAATCGCTGCAGTTCAAACTGATTCTGAGTACAATTTGCTATTACATCAAGAGTGATTTAACATTCAAAAGAGAGTACATGTCTGGGTGTGTGCACTGCGGCATATGTGGATACAGACTCTGTAGTACTGCATGTGCGTGTCATATACTGTCCTAACCTGGACCATTTCTTTGCTGCATGGTAAGAACCCTTGCTGGGAACATGTCACAGATTGGCCAGTTTCAAACACTGCACAGCAGAGCCCATGATATTAATGCACATTCTTGTCCATTTCTGATTGTGCTCTGTGTATGAAATATAGCTTTGTTATACAGTTCTAACCATGTCAGTGTGTTTTCAATGGTTGTGGTTATGGCACATCCACATACATCACATATGTGTCACATTCCTATATCTGTAAACTAATGAGCCCTAGTTACTATGCAATCGTTTAATACATATAACTATAAAAATAATAATAAGATGATCATAAGATATCATCTATCATAAAAAAAGGGTTAATATACATGACAGGTCCAATTTTTGATAATGTGGAGTATCAATATTTCCCTGAAGGCCTTATTGGAATATGACATGTGATAGCCAAACACTTAATGGAGGTCACCAAATGATAATGCGTATACATCTTGTCACATGGCCACCGTCAATGGCGTGGCACTTTCCAGGAGGGGCATAGCGGAGATGAAGGTGAGTTGGCGGTCTCTTCCCTTTGCACAGCCTCCATGTGTATTTGTGTGACAACACTGAAGATATGACACTCGGCTACAATGTGAAGTAGTAAGTGTATGGCCTGTATAACGGTGTAAATGTGCTGTCCCCTCAAAATAACTCAACACACGGCCATTAATGTCTAAATCGCTGGCAACAAAAGTGGGTACACCCCTAAGTGGAAATGTTCAATTAGCCATTGTAATGGAACCCATCACTGTTTTACCCTGTTTTATGGTTATTTAATTATTATGGTTAAACTATGATCCTACTGTTATACTGTATGTATGTTGGTTTATGCTCTGCAGAATATTAGCCCAGACTATTGCAGACCTTGGCATAATAGATGATCCTATTACAGAGACTCCTCATAAGATAAGGAAGTCTATTGTATAAAGTGTTTTCATTATGAGACATAGAACAAAGGAGTATAATCTGATCAATGTCTGATTGTATCAAAGTAGCCAGGTAACCTCCGGGGGGTGTGACCACACCTATTGTCTCTCTATGTGTATTGTGTGGCCAACTATGGGGGATGTGTATTGCCTGTGGGAAGAGATGTGTATATATATTTCTGCACAACAAAATAAAGACAGTATTATTTGACTCCCAATTGAGTGTCGTCCGATATGGGAGGTTGGGGATGGTGAGACTGCAGTGCTTCTTGGATATTTTACCGTATACCAGCGGAGATATTGGATTTGTGTTCCAACTCCGTTACTTTTGGTGGCAAGTGGCGGAATTGTTCCCACGGTCAGAAGGACAGCTACAGGAGACACCATTCCGTGGAGTTACAAATTGAGGGCAATGCTAGTATCCGTACAGCGCCCCTGGCTACAGCAGGATGGAACCGGCTAGTTTTCGGACAGCGTTCCATGATGAGGAGGAGGAGGCGGCCGCGGACTACAGGGATGCAGAAAGGAACTCATGGAGGGAGACCGGGCAGCGTCTACAGCACCGCTTATGGACAGCACACAGAATGAGTTTGGAAGAGAACTCCAAAGCAGACTGGCCTTTTTCCCAGGTACGCTTCCCACAATAACCTTGGAATGGTTAATGACAGATGTCCATGAATACATAATGGAAAAGCAGCGGGCACGGGGCGGTCCATCTTGGGAGCTGCTAACCCACCTCCCACTATTAACCCCCCCCCCCCCAGCACTGCGTCCGGGTGGTGGGAACTACCAAACCCCTCCACGGTACATCAGGTGCTACACGTGTAACCAGCAGGGCCACATGCAGAGAGACTGTCCCAGAAACAGAAACCGCTCCACGTGTATACTCCGACTAATTCCCCTCCCCAGCGACAGTGTGTATCCCAGGGAGCAGAAGGTGCCGTCCTTCCTCCCCAGCGACAGTGTATATCCCAGGGAGCAGAAGGTGCCATCCTTCCTCCCCAGCGGCAGTGTGTACCCCAGGGAGCAGAAGTTGCCGTCCTTCCTCCCCAGCGGCAGTGTGTACCCCAGGGAGCAGAAGGTGCCATCCTTCCTCCCCAGCAACAGTGTGTACCCCAGGGAGAAGAAGGTGTCGTCATTCCCCCCCCAAAAGGCAGTGTGTATCCCAGGGAGCAGAAGGTGCCGTCCTTCCTCCCCAGCGGCAGTGTGTACCCCAGGGAGCAGAAGGTGCCGTCCTTCCTCCCCAGCGACAGTGTGTACCCCAGGGGGCCGAAAGTGTCATCCTTCCCCCCCAGCGGCAGTGTGTATCCCAGGGAGCAGAAGGTGCCGTCCTTCCTCCCCAGCGGCAGTGTGTACCCCAGGGAGCTGAAGGTGTCGTCCTTCCTCCCCAGCGGCAGTGTGTACCCCAGGGGGCCGAAGGTGTCATCCTTCCCCCCCCCCCAGCGGCAGTGTGTATACCAGGGAGCAGAAGGTGTCGTCCTTTCCCCCCAGCGGCAGTGTGAACCCCAGGGAGCTAAAGTTGTCGCCCTCCCCCCCCCCCAGCAACAGCTTACCCTAACAAGGGGAGACACCAATCTCCCAGACGGCGCAGATGGGACCGTGGTCTCTGTGCTTGACCTACCGGGATGCTGGACAGCCTGTCCCGATCCCCAACTACCCTCACTGGGACAACCCGGAGGGGGAGTAAGTACAACTTCCCCTCCCCAGCTAACTCCTAATGTGGCCCCAGGGTTAACAGAGGAAATGTTAACCCCCACTGACCCCCACCTTTCCCTGGCTACTGAGCCGGAATATGTCCTAAGTACCCCAGCAGAAGAGCTGACAGCTGGGCAGAGTGCAGTCAGCCTCTGCCCTCCCTTTGTCCCTTGTACAGAGCAGGATGTCCTGCAGGTTATACCAGCAGAAGAGCTGGCATCAGGGCAGAGTGCAGCTGGCCTCTGCCCCTCAAGTCCCCTCAGCGTGTTGCCCCATCACCACAGCGAAATATCCAGGTGCCTGGTTAGACTTCCCCCCAAAGGGGAGATGTGTGACGAAGTGCCCTTCACCACTTTGTCCTGGAGAAGACTTATTGCCAGCCTCCTGCCTTGCGACTATGGCCCTGGGACATATTGCCCTTTAAAAACAGTATTCGGCCATACCAGAGTGTATGTCACTCATTCTGGCCTTTTAAATACAGGGGGGTCATTCGGTACTTGCCCTGTGTTACCCATGATACCACAGATAGCTATGCCATGGAGCCCATTCATATAATGAAATGCTATGGGAAAGACTTTAGCTACATGGCAATTGAACTGTGTGTTATGTGTAAAAGGTGACTGTCGTTATTTGAGGGGATCGCTATCATACTGGGGATTGCTATGCTTCTGCATCCTCCCTTGAGCTGTAACTACTGAACGCTTGTTCCTGATGTACTATCCTTGGAGTCTGTGGTGGTTTTGGTGTCCGGTGCGGTGCTTGTAGGCCTCGACGCAAGCTAGGACGCGTCCATCAACGGAGGTACCCGGTCGGGGTGCCAGGAGATCCGTTACAGTGACTTTATGTATTTTAAAGTGGTTTATGTTTTTTTGCAACCATGTGCTCAATGAAGTCTGCCTCTATTCCTGGATAATTGGATTACTTTCCCCATTGTCTCCAGTACAGAGGCCTCTGTAAAACCAGTTTGTAAAATGTATTTTCCCTCTCCTTGAAATGTTTATTGCTGTGAATGCTGTATGAAGTGTGCGTTTGTTTTGTTCCTGAAATGTGAGTAAATGTGAATTGCAGTAATGCTGATGGGTTGTCAAACTAGAGAATTGACCAACAAATACTTTTGTCCGGACATCCCCAGGCCGATCCGGTTTATGGTCACGGGGGAGGTGTGTAACGGAACCCATCACTGTTTTACCCTGTTTTATGGTTATTTAATTATTATGGTTAAAATATGATCCTAGCGGGATACCAGAAAATGATTGACAGGTGGAGATGCGCATGCGCTGACTGTGTTGTAGATTCTTCCTTAGTAGCACGCAGGTCTCGGAGTTGGAGATTGGATAGAGGGAGGAGGTGATATTGGAGAGCAAGTTATTACACTTCTATACTGTTCTATTATCAGCAGAACTATTTTACACATAATACAAATACACATTGAGTAAATAACACACTGAGATTGAGTGGGATTGGGACCTGAAGGACCTACTGAGCTAGGTGCCCCGCTGGAGCTTCAGGCCTGGTGGCCCAGTAGGATCCAGCCTCCATGTCAGGTGAATATCACACACACCAACATGCCACCACATGTACATCACACACAACACATGTACAGGATGACCAACAAGGACACTAACATGCCAGCTTCATTGAATATACAAGGGATAGATGGATCTGTCATGCGTCATTAAATCCATGAGGCAGACATGTCACTGTCCTCATTGGGCACAACATCAGTAATCAACCAATATCTAGTCCATGTATGGGTGTGCCCACTGCAGCGTATGCAGTTACAGACTGCAGCCAGAATCAAGAAAGCGTTAGGAGCCAAGACATATAAAGATCAAGAACCCAACAAAGATCACATCTAGCAAATGAGAGCTACTCAGAGTTGCACTCAAAGGGACAGTTACCTCACTATAGGTGAGACTCATTGTGTGAAAGAGCACAGGATGCTATGTTAAAGTGATCTATTGCCTTATTGTAATTTAAACATTTGCAAGCTAAGGTTTGTCTACAGGCACAGTGATAATTAACAGCCTTTGCCTCAGCGAACGTTTCACATATTATGATTGAACTGCCTACAGGAATGTAATCAGCCAGCAGTGAAACATTCAATTAACATGTGTGACGAAGTGCCCTTCGGCACTTTGTCTTGGAGAGGACTTATTGCCAGCCTCCTGCCCTGCGACTATGGCCCTGGGACATTCTACCCTTTAAACACAGTATTCAGCCATATCAGAGTGTATGTCACTCATTCTGGCCCTTTAAATACAGTGGGGTCATTCGGTACTTGCCCTGTGGGAGCGGTGATACCCCAGATAACTATGCCATGGAGCCCATTCATATAATGAAAGACTATGGGAAAGACTTTAGCTACATGGCAATTGAACTATGTGAATAGGATCTGAGCTCTATTCGGTAGTTTTGTGCGCTCAGATCCCAGCTATCTGGGGATATGTGAAATATCTGTGTGTTATGTGTAAAAGGTGACTTTATGTATTTTAAAGGGGTTTATGTCTTTTTGCAACCATGTGCTCAATGGAGTCTGCCTCTATCTCTGGATAATTACTTTCCCCATTGTCTCCAGTACAGAGGCCTCTGTAAAACCTGTTTGAGCCAGAGCCCAAAAGATACTTTTACTAACTTTTGAACCCCTGGTCTGATTCATGCCATTTTTTAATATGTTGTTCCACAATTTATGTTGTTCATAAAAATGTAAGTTTTATTTATGTACTATGTAAAATCATAAAGTTATAAAAATGTATAAAAATGTGTAAGTTTTAGCTGGGAGATAATTGAGTAGATACAGTAAGAAACTCAATTATCTCTCAAGCAGAGGGGAGGGAAACTGAGGGCGTTACTATTGTGTTATTGATTGTTTTATACCTCCCCCCTGGGTGTGTTCTGTCTGTACCTGACTGTAATAAAAACCAGGCTGGGTGTGCCAGCAAGAGAGTTCTACTTGACCCTGCAAAACGTAGCCTCGTCTCGTTCTTGGAGGGAATTGCTATATCACACTGGGGATTGCTATGCGCTGCATACTCCCTTGAGCTTTAACTACTGGACTCTTGTTCCTGATGTACTCTCCTTGGAGGAGAGGTCTTCCCCACACGGTCCGGGATGCTGGAGATTCATACAGGGTGGAAGGAAGACGGCGCGGCTCCAGTTAAGCTACGGCGGTTGTGGAGTCTGTGGTGGTTGTGGTGTCCGGTGCGGTGCTTGTAGTCCTCGGCGCAAGCTAGGACGTGTCCATCAACGGAGGTACCCGGTTGGCGTGCCAGTAGATCCGTTACAACATGGAAACTTCTGTTCTGTCACACAATGAAGAGCACTAACAATGAGGTCAATAGCCCTGTAAGAGATTCATCCAGATTCAAGCCTAGATGTCAGATAGTTAGGAAGAAACGCAAAAAATGTTCTCTTCAACATCATTAACACATATCCCTTTCTTTTCTTGTTTCTCTTTTTAAGCTTTACGGAGCTGGGTCTATTGGTGAGCCAGAGGAGGGGGCGTTGGCTCCATTGGAGCAGGAGGACACGAGCAATGCCCCGCCCAGTAGGATCCGCACAGGGGGAGGAGGGACCAGCACAAGCCTTTGCCCTGGTGAGAAGGAGGAGGACTTCACCTGGGCAGTGGGGCCACTGCCAAGACTGTATGCCACCCCTGTGGCCTTCGACCCCACTGCCCCCTCCTCCTGCAGCTGCAGCCATCAGCAGGGCACACATATTGGAGGGATGAAAGTGGCATGCCCCCACCTTCTCCTTCCCCTTGGGTTCGTCGGCACAGGCCAGGCCACAGCCCCTCCCCACCTGGCTACCACCTCCTCCACAACCACCAATGGGCCCTGCAGCCAGACCTCCATCCTCACCACCTCCAAGACAGGCTGATCAGGAGGAAAGGCCGGCCGTGTCGAGACAGATCCTTGGCTGTCTGCAGGGGATTCAGTCCAGTATCTCCTCCAATCACAGAGCACTTATGAGCAGCCTGGCCAGGTGCAATAGGGAGGAGAGGAGGCACCATCTCACAGGGGGACAGCCACGACATCTGGAAATGAGGTTGCACGACATTTAAACTCAATTTACAGAATTTCACCACTCGAAAATCGCATAAGCAACAAAAAAAACTACCCCTAAACACGCAAAACACCGCCAGGCACATAAGTCTTGTACACAGGCACGTACGAGGTATAAAATACACTATTAGGACAACAGAAAATGCTCCACACCCACGTAACGCAGAGACAATCGCTGCCATTTTACAACACTAACTTACAACTAATAACATTACCATTACACAATGCAGATTACACAGCTAAACAAACAGCTTCCCCTCGCGCACGCAGCCTATTTACACTACACACTGCGCACATTGCTGACACTTACACCTCAGCTCCACAACACTGCAAACCGACATTGTATGTGCAGGAACATCAAAACAGATTGTCAGCTCTTCAACACAATGCTTCCTACATGTATTACTTACAAATAGGTAAAGTACATTCATTTATTATTTTATTAATTAATTAATTATCATTAAAAAATATATATATTTAAAAAAATAGGGCCAGGGGAGAGGATCGCAATGAGCAACAAAGGCGTTCACCACGGGGCTCACAATGAGCGCCGAGGGTGCTCAGAGGAGCAAAAGTACACAAGGAGAGAGGCTCCCAATGAGCACCAAAGGTGATCAGCGTGGCCCCTGCAATGAGCGGAAAAGGTGCTCACCACCAAAATTACACGAGCGGAGAGGCTCGCAATGAGCGCCTTTGGCGCTCATTGCGAGCCACGAGATGATTGCCAATGGTGCTCAGCGCAGGGCTCACAATGAGCACCAAGGGTGCTCAGAGGAGCAAAAGTACACCAGGGCAGAGGTTTGCAATGAGCGCCAAAGGTGCTCAGACAACCAAAAACCTTACATTGTGTTCCAAACAGCATTCCCAGCCTTAAAATTATATTGACCGTCATTTTATGACGGGCAAGTCGCTAGTAATAATAATAATAGTAATAATATCAAAATATATCATATAATAATGCATATAATATATAATCATAAAGGGTTAATATACATGTAAAGTCCAATTAGTGATACTGTGGAGTATCAACATTCCCCTGAAGGCCTGATAACAATATGACAGGTGATAATGTGAATTGATTGATAGCAAAACACTTAATGGGATTTCACCAAATGATAATGGGTATACATCTTGGGACATGGCCACCAGCAATGGCGTGAGACTTTCCAGGATGGCCATAGCAGAGATTATCCCTGATGGAGATGAGTTGGCTGTTGCTCCACGTGCCTCTGCACAGCCTCCATGTGTTTTTGCTGCCCTTTCTGATGGGTTAGAGTAAGTGTGACGTGTATGTTCCCCTGGTCCCGTTCTGGATTTCTAAGTGGTGGTGGTGGTGAAGAGGCTTGTGTACATCAAGGAAGCTGTGAGCTATGCCATGTAGGGTCACTCTAGGTGGGCAGGTCATAGCAGAGAGGTCAGACAAATGGCAGTCCCCTGGAGAAGGAACTGTTAACCCACTCCAATATCTTTGGCATGCAAACCTTGTGGAACAGCACAGACAGGGACCTAGCTAAATGTGCTGCAGTCCATCCGGTCACAGAGAGTCAGACACAACTTAAGGACTGAACAACAAATATTAAAATGTTCCCCTGGTCCTTTATATATGTGATAGTGTAATTTGGCCACTATTTCTTTTCCCAAATGTAGATGTGATTAGCGAGATGTATATGCAATCATATATATATTCCAGGGTACACATTAGAGCCTCTGTGAGTGTGAAAGGGTTAAAAGTTTCATGTTTCCGTGTTGCAATTTAATCAGGTAGTGTGTCTTTAATTGCTTTCTGCATGTTGCAGCATGGCTTTTCATATTGGCATGTGCATGACCATTCCAACATATGGTGATATCAAAAATGTTTTAAATGTCTTTTTATTATTTGGGGGATTATTGTGCAAGTAACTGTAACGCCTCGCCATGCTTTCCCCATATTATAAAGTCCAGTGGTGCGTTTATATTGTCTTTTACAGTGTTGAGAACTTGTCTGTAAACCCTTTGCGGGTCCTATTTGGAGGCCGTAATATTTTTGGCTCCGTTGCCATTTATGGGTTTGAACGCCAGTGCGTCTTTGGGGACTCGTAGTAATGTAATAGCGATTTGTGATTGTAACATTTACGGGCTTGACAGATTAAAGGCGTTGCGGCAACAGAGTTCCAATTTCGAGTGTTTTTCCGTCTGTAACCCGCAGGTCGTTTGTGGGTAGCTGAAAGAGTACAATTTAGTAGCCATAACTTTTGCGGGCTCCTTTACAGGCTACTGTAATCTGAGCAATTTATTGGAGCTCTCGGAGACCTAAACATCTATGGAATGTTGTTTCATTATTAACTGGCACCTTCAACAGGAGGGTTAGAAATGCGCCAACATGTGATGCCTAGAATAAAGCGTTACGGATAAAAGATAATGAGTCACCTGGGACATGACATGTTTTTATATATATATATATATCGCCTTCTGGATCTCTACCTTGTCATGGTGAATTAAAAGCTGGTTACAGTTTGTATGGTCATTCACTCCAATGTCAGTGTAATTGCAGAATTATAATCTATATCTTTGATTTGTACAGTAACATGTTTACCTAGCGACTTGCCCGTCAAAAATGACAGCAATAAAATGTTAACGCTGGCAATGCTGTTTGCCACCCAATGTGAGCACCTTGTGGGCCTCTCCCCCTGTCTTCTTCCTCCCTTGTGTCTCCTTTCCCCCCTCCTCTCCCTCCCTTGTGTCTCCTTTCCCCCTCCTCTCCTTCCACTGTGTCTCTTCCCCCCTCTTCCTCCCCTGTGTCTCTCCCCTCTCCCCTGTGTCTCATCCCCCTCTCCCTCCCCTGTGTCTCATCCCCCTCTCCCTCCTATTTCTGTTCCCCCCTCTACCTCCCCTGTCTTTTCCCCCCTCTGTGTCTTTTTGCCCTGCTCTCCCTCTCCTGTGTCTCTTCCCCCCTCCCCTGTGTCTCTCCCCCCCTCCCCTGTGTCTCTTCCCTCCTTCCCTCCCCCGTGTCTCATCCCCCCTCTCCCTCCTATGTGTCTGTTTCCCCCTATCTCTGCCCTGTGTGTGTTCCCCCCTCTCCCTCCCCTGTGTCTCTTCCCCCCCTCTCCCTCCCCTGTGTCTCTTCCCTCCGTCTCCCTCACTGTGTCTCTTCCGCCCTCTCCCGCCCCTGTGTCTTTCCCCCCCTCTCCCTTCTCTGTATCTCTTGCCCCCTCTCTCTCCTGTGTCTCATCTCCCCTCTCCACCCCCTGTGTCTCTTCCCCCTCTACCTCCCCTGTCTTTTCCCCCCGCTGTGTCTAATTGCCCTGCTCTCCCTCTTCTGTGTCTCTTCCCACCTCCCCTGTGTCTCTCCCCCCTCCCCTGTGTCTCTTCCCTCCTTCCCTCCCCTGTGTCTCATCCCCCCTCTCCCTCCTATGTGTCTGTTTCCCCCTATCTCTGCCCTGTGTGTGTTCCCCCCTCTCCCTCCCCTGTGTCTCTTCCCCCCTCTCTTCCCCCCCTCTCCCTCCCCTGTGTCTCTTCCCTCCATCTCCCTCACTGTGTCTCTTCCCCCCGTCTCCAGCCCCTGTGTCTTTTCCCGCCTCTCCCTTCTCTGTATCTCTTGCCCCCCTCTCTCTCCTGTGTCTCATCTCCCCTCTCCATCCCCTGTGTCTCTTCCCCCCTCTCCCTCCCCTGTGTCTTCCCCTTCCCCTCCCCTGTGTCTCTTCCCCCCTTCCCTGTGTCTCACCCCCCTCTCCCTCCTATGTGTCTGTTCCCCCCTCTACCTCCCCTGTCTTTTCCCCCCTCTGTGTCTGTTTGCCCTGCTCTCCCTCTCCTGTGTCTCTTCCCCCCTCCCCTGTGTCTCTTCCCCCCTCCCCTGTGTCTCTTCCCTCCCTGGGGTCTCCCCCCCCTGTGTCTCTTCCCCCCCTCCCCTGTGTCTCTTCCCCCCTCCCCTGTGTCTCTTCCCCCCTCCCCTGTGTCTCTTCCCCCCCCCTCCCTCCCTGGGGTCTCCCCCCCCCCCTGTGTCTCTCCCTAATGCAGCTACTTGATAATTATAGTAAATTGTTAGAAAGTTTCCATCTTTTTTTCGCAAGAGTCCTGTAACTTGGAGACTGAGGGGTGCATTTATTTAATCTCTCAGTGGAGGGAGGGGGAGGTGAGACAATCAGGCCTTTTGGAACTGCTTGTTATTGCAAGTCCTCCTCCTGCTGGTCCTCCCCCAACGTTTCCTAGATGTCACCCCCCATCAGATATATTATTAATTAAGATCTGGCTTCATTGTTTTATTTATGACATATTACTTTTTTTCTTAGCTATTATACGATGTCTATCTGTTCTACTAAACTATGACGCTGTGTCTGAGCTTGTTTTCTTTGTGTTTATGTTGTTGGTGGCGCACGGTGACCATCTCATGTCATTTATGGCGCCACAAGATGAGAAGAAACCGTGCACACGTATGTCTGATGTTTGTAGAGAGAATGTGGCCTCATCTTCTCCATCAGACTATTAAAGTACTCGTAAAAGACAACACTGGTTGCTAGAGCGTTTCCTCGTGAATCGCATGTTAGAAGCGCTAACCTGACCAATGTCCTCAGCAGATGTGGATCCTATTTCAAATACTGATAATAGTAGGGGAGATAGAGGCTGCTCTCGAGCTTTACCAGCTGCTTATGAATTAAGTGGAATAAATATGAACTGCGATTGGCTGTTTAAGGTCGTCCCGTAGCCAAAACCTGTTATCTATTTTGTGTTTTTCGGACTAGTCACATCGCGCTCTCTATCTCTACGCTGGTTTCACGGCGCTCTCAAGTCTAACTCCCGTATCTGACCTCATGTTTCCAAAGTGCATTTTATAATAAAAACTGCAAAAAAGCTAAAATATCCAGCATGGGAGACATCTGGGATACTTCACCGGATTGAGCGCATAATCCCAAAATGATTTATTTACCCGTGGCGCTGTTAGCTGACTATTGAAATCCAGATATGAAATAGCTCTAAGATGTGCACAGAAAACCTTCCTCATTTCAGATTCTCAAAGTCTCTTTAAATCTCCTTTTTAGAATGAATCGGCGCAGTTACCGCAGTTTTGGCTTCACGTTGGAAATGTATGCACCAAGTTTCAGCTTATCTTTTACCTTTTCTCAACCAATCAAATAAATGTCTGCAATGACAACCTCCAGGAGGCCCCGGCATCTCAAGGACAGTGTGAGAAGTTTGCGTTCCCCAAATAATCTATAACCAGTAGCATCACCGCCATTGTACTCGAAAAACCGCCAGCCAAGAGATTCGGCACAAAGGCTCATTAAATATTCACTAGCACACAAATGGTTCCTAAGTGACTGGCAGGATGTCTTCTTTTATACCCTCCCTTCACAAGTTTGGGTCTTTAAGATGTCTGTTTATAGTATAATTCTTCTACAATAATTCATGAGCGTCTTCAACACCGAGGTGTAACAAACACGCTCTTTGGCTGCGACTGGCTGGATGGGACTAACAAGCGGGACTGCACCTCTAGAAATGTTTTATTCTAATGTCTCAAGATAGCTGAAAACGTAAACACGCTGCAGAATAATCTCTAATATTGTCCCTTGGAATCATTTATTGTGACAATGTGCAAAATAAAAAGGAATATTGAAGGAATGTCTACAGCTGTGAGTCATATGCAGTGTGACAGACGCAAAGCGCAACAGGAACTACCCGGAAGCAAGAGGGGATACGTAGGGTTAATAGATTACTCGGATATACAAAACTAATTATAGCTCAATTAAAGCTGCTAAGGTGTCACAACAGGAGGCTTCGCTGCAAATTGATAAATACTTGAATTTCCTTGTTCCAATATTATCATAAAGAGAAAGGAAACCGCAGTCCAATTGCGCCATAAGAAATGGGATAATATTGTATAATAATTATCATCAAATATCACATATAATAGTTGTCAAGCTGCTATTCGTCGTCACGTATGCGTCAAATCGCAGTTTGACAACTGCACATCGCGTAACGGACTGCAAGAGCGCATTGCGCAACATAAGCCACGCATTACGCACAGGCCCGTGCATTCGCATAGCAAATGGGACGCGCATGCGCATAGCGCGGAAGAGCCCGGCGCAAGGGAAATTGCGCAGCAAAGAGGAGGGGAGACACAGGGGAGGGGGAACAGAGGAGAGGGGAGACACAGGCCAGGGAGTGGAGTGGGGACAAACACAGGGCAGGGAGAAGAGGGGGGAAGAGATAGAGGGGAATGGGAGGGGGGAGACACAGAGGAGGGGGAGAGACACGGGAGTGAATGGAGGAGGGGAGGAGAGACACAGGGGAGTGAGAGGAGGGGGAAAAGACACAGGGGAGTGAGAGTAGGGGGGAAGAGACACAGGAGAGTGAGAGGAGGAGGGAAGAGACACAGGGGAGTGAGAGGAGGGGGGAGAGACACAGGGGAATGAGAGGGGGAGACACAGAGGAGGGGGGAGAGACACAGGGGAGTGAATGGAGGAGGGGAGGAGAGACACAGGGGAGTGAGAGGAGGGGGGAGAGACACAGGGGAGTGAGAGGAGGGGGGAAGAGACACAGGAGAGTGAGAGGAAGAGGGAAGAGCCACAGGGGAGTGAGAGGAGGGGGGAGAGACACAGGAATGAGAGGGGGGAGAGACACAGGGGGAGACACAGGGGAATGAGAGGGAGAGAGAAAAACAGGAGAGGGGACACAGGGGAGTGAGAGGAGGGGGAAGAGACACAGGAGTGAGAATAGGGGGGGGAAACACAGGGGAATGAGAGGTGGGAGAGACACAGAGGAGGCGGGAGAGACACAGGGGAGTGAGAGGAGGGGGGGAAGAGACAGAGGGGAGTGAGAGGAGGGTGGAGAGACACAAAGGAGTAAGAAGAGGGGGGAGAAACATGAGGGAGATGAGGGGGAAGAGACACATAGGAGATGAGGGGGGAAACACAGGGGTAGGAAGGGAGGGGGGTAGACACATAGGGGAGGGAGAGGAGTGGGGAGAGACACGGGAGTGAGAGGGGGAGAGACAAAAAGGAGTGAGAGGAGGCAGAAGAGGCACAGAGGAGGAGGGGGGAGACACATAGGGGTGGGAGAGGAGGGGGTAGACACACAGGGGACGGAGAGGAGGGGGAGAGACACAGGGGAGGGAGAGGAGGGGGAAATGAGACATAAGGGAGGAAGTAGACAGAGGGAGAGACTTGCAATGAGCGCCAAAGGCGCTTATTGCGAGGCCCGTGATGAGCGCCAAAGGCGCACATTGCAAGGCCAGTAAAGTAGAGGGAGAGGTGGGGAAAGAGACACGGGGGGACAGGGGGGAAAAACACAGGGGGGAGAAGGGGTAAAAATATAAGGGGGGGGAAGGAGACACAAGGGAGGGAGAGGAGGGGGGGAAATGAGACACAAGGGAGGAAGTAGACAGAGGGAGAAACTCGCAATGAGCGCCGAAGGTGCTCATTGCGAGGCCCATGATGAGAGCCAAAGGCGCTCATCGCGAGGCCAGTAAAGTAGAGGGGGAGAGGCTCCCATTGTGTGGCAAACAGCATTGCCAGGATTCCCATTTTATTGCCGTCATTTTTGACGGGCAAGTCGCTAGTAAAACATAATATTGGTTTTCAAGCCTATTATTATTATTTAGTCATCTGAACTGAACCAATGCCTCTGGTTGTTTTGATTAAATATTAGCTCTCAAGATGTCTTCAGTAAGATACAAGACGATGTACTTTCTCCACACGGGTCTTTTTATGGGGGGTGGGGGCCGACATAAGATTTAAATACAGTTGTATGAAACCGTCAGGGTAGATATTCTACCTTTTATTGGCTGATTGAGGATTATCCTTATTATTATTGTCACTAGCGACTTGCCCGTTAAAAATGACGGGGCAATAAAATTGTAAGGCAGGTAATGCTGTTTGCCACAGACAGTAAGTGTTTTGGTCATCTGAGATCCTTCGGCGCTCATTGCGAGCCTCTACGTTGGTGTATTTTTTGTTTTTAGAGGCGCTTTTGCTGTCATTGTAAGGTCCGCTCTGATCTCCTTTTGCGCTTATTGCGAGCCTGTCCCCTGGTGTACTTTGTGTCCTATGAGCACCGTTAGCGCTCCTTATGATGCGCGCGGTGAAGGGCTTTGGCGTTTATTGCAATATACACCCACACTCAAAAACGGCTAAGCGAGGAAAAAAATGGCCGCTGATAAAAATTAAAATGAGGCTCCATGCCCCCGGACCGCCCAGCCACGTACAACTTACCCAAGAAGAGATCCGATATAAGCTCGCAAACCTGCATTAACCCCGACCTTAAAGGACCCGTAAAATTTGACCCTATCACTCATGGGGCTCTATTCAGAGCCCTATCAACCCCTAAATAACCCTGTCACTCATTGGGGTCAATCTAGACCCCAATAAACCCTTAATTAACCCTGTCACTCATGAGGGTCAATCCAAAGCCCCATAAGCACTTCATTAACCCTGTCACTCATGGGGGTCAATACAGACCCCCACAAGCACTTAATTAATCCGCTTACTCATGGGGGTGAATACAGACCCCCTTAAGCACTTAATTAACCCCCTCACTCATGGGGGTTAATACAGACCCCATAAGCACTTAATTAACACCGGCCCTGGATGGGGGTCAATACAGACACCCATAAACCCCTAATTAACCCTGTCACTCATGGGGGTCAATACAGACCCGCATAATACATTAATTAACCCTGTCACTCATGGGGGTCAATCCAGACCCCCATAAGCACTTACATAACCCTGACACTCATGGGGGTCAATACAGACCCCCACAAGCACTTAATTAACCCTGTCACTCATGGGAGTCGATACAGACCCCCATAAGCCAATAAATAACCCTGGCACTCATAGGGGTCAATAGAGACCCCATAATACATTAATTAACCCTGTCACTCATGGGGGTCAATCCAGACCCCCATAAGCACTTACTTAACCCTGACACTCATGGGGGTCAATACAGACCCCCACAAGCACTTAATTAACCCTGTCACTCATGGGGGTCAATATAGACCCCCATAAGCACTTAATTAACCCAGTCACTCATGGGGGTCAATACAGACCCCCATAAACCCATAATTAACCCTGTCACTCATGGGGGTCAATACAGACTCCCATAAGCCAATAAATAACCCTGTCACTCATGGGGGTAAATACAGACCACCATAAACCCATAATTAACCCTGTCACTCATGGGGGTCAATACAGACCCTCATAAGCCTCTATTTAACCCATCAGTCCCATAAGGGTATATTATGACCCTTATGGGACAGTTACAACCCTAACATTAACCACATAAGAGCCATGATGGTCCTCAAGGACCCTCACGACACTAAGTACAAACATTACAGTGCACTATACCCCAATAAACCATTAAATCTAAACTAACCCCCCTCTACACTAACCTATTGACACCTACACTACCTACCTACCCCCTAATAACCCCCCCCCCCACCACTCTAATTACAGAAAATAAAAAAAACTAAGTTTTTTTTTAAAGTGCAGCAGGGACACTGTGGAGGTCCCGATGGTGTCCCCCAGCATTGGGAGGGTTAATGTTAGGTGCCGTGGGGGTACGTTGCATGTATAAGGCTCTCTGTGGACGAGTAAGGCTCTTTCTGGTTGTTTAGGACTATTTGTGCATGTGTAGGACCCTCTGTACATGTGTAGGACCCTTTGTACATGTGTAGGACCCTCTGTACATGTGTAGGACCCTTTGTACATGTGTAGGACCCTCTGTACATGTGTAGGACCCTTTGTACATGTGTAGGACCCTCTGTACATGTGTAGGACCCTTTGTACATGTGTAGGACCCTCCATGCATGTGTAGGACCCTCTGTGAATGTGTAGGACCCTCTGTACAAGTGTAGGACCCTCTGTACATGTGTAGGACCCTTTGTACATGTGTAGGACCCCCTGTACATGTGTAGGACCCTCTGTACATGTGTAGGACCCTCTGTGCATGTGTAGGACCCTCTGTACATGTGTAGGACCCTCTGTACATGTGTAGGACCCTCTGTACATGTGTAGGACCCTTTGTACATGTGTAGGACCCTCCATGCATGTGTAGGACCCTCTGTGAATGTGTAGGACCCTCTGTACAAGTGTAGGACCCTCTGTACATGTGTAGGACCCTTTGTACATGTGTAGGACCCCCTGT
>CM050167.1:3002815-3005315 GCA_027410445.1 Discoglossus pictus
AGAGCCCTATTCAATTGGCCAAATTGCATTTGAATGAGGCCCCTAGAGGGGCATTAACTTGCGATGTTAAGCATCTCAATGAATCGGAGGCTGGAGCCCGCAAAAAGACGCCAATTCAATAGCAAAATAAGTTATAAGACCCCTGGTGTCCTGTGTTGTTAGAATAAGTAAGGGGTTATAATGGGTTAATTGTTACTATGCTCGTATAGGTTCTCGCTGGGTCAAGGAGTTATAGCTCAGATACTGCTTCAGATTCAGGTACAGCTCATGGAATATATCGTATCGGCCTCAATAACACCAACTGATCATTTAAATAAAGAGATACGCAGAGAACCAACATCACTAGATCCCGTGGGACCCGCGGCAACAAAACCTATAAAAACAAGTCGCGGGGTTCGCCTGATATTGAGAATAGAGTCGGAATCACGTTTGTCTCTCATCTCTACAAGTCCGATACTTGAGTCCACTCCACTTTGGGAGCTCTGCTCTAGGACCATGTGTTTGACACCGGTACACAAGCAGGTACGCATTGGTCAGGTACGCATTGGTCAGGTACGCATTGGTCAGGTACGCATTGGTCAGGTACACATTGGTCAGGTACGCATTGGTCAGGTACGCATTGGTCAGGTACGCATTGGTCAGGTACGCATTGGTCAGGTACGCATTGGTCAGGTACGCATTGATCAGGTACGCATTGGTCAGGTACACAAGCAGGTACGCATAGGTCAGGTACGCATTGGGCAGGTACGCATTGGTCAGGTACGCATTGATCAGATACGCATAGGTCAGGTACGCATTGGTCAGGTACACAAGCAGGTACGCATAGGTCAGGTACACATTGGTCAGGTACACATTGGTCAGGTACGCATTGGTCAGGTACGCATTGGTCAGGTACACATTGGTCAGGTACACATTGGTCAGGTACGCATTGATCAGATACGCATAGGTCAGGTACGCATTGGTCAGGTATACAAGCAGGTACGCATAGGTCAGTTACGCATTGGTCAGGTACACATTGGTCAGGTACGCATTGGTCAGGTACGCATTGGTCAGGTACCAATTGGTCAGGTACGCATTGGTCAGGTACGCATTTGTCAGGTACACATTGGTCAGGTACGCATTGGTCAGGTACGCATTGGTCAGGTACGCATTGATCAGGTATGCATTGGTCAGGTACGCATTTGTCAGGTACACATTGGTCAGGTACGCATTGGGCAGGTACGCATTGGTCAGGTACGCATTGATCAGGTACGCATAGGTCAAGTACGCATAGGTCAGGTACGCATTGGTGAGGTACGCATTGGTGAGGTACGCATTGGTCAGGTACGCATTGGTCAGGTACGCATTGATCAGGTATGCATTGGTCAGGTAAACAAGCAGGTACGCATTGGTCAGGTACGCATTGATCAGGTACGCATTGGTCAGGTACACAAGCAGGTACACATAGGTCAGGTACGCATTGGGCAGGTACGCATTGGTCAGGTACGCATTGATCAGATACGCATAGGTCAGGTACGCATTGGTCAGGTACACAAGCAGGTACGCATAGGTCAGGTACGCATTGGTGAGGAACGCATTGGTCAGGTACGCATTGGTCAGGTACGCATTGTCAGGTACGCATTGGTCAAGTACGCATTGGGCAGGTACGCATTGGTCAGGTACGCATTGATCAGGTACGCATAGGTCAGGTACACAAGCAGGTACGCATAGGTCAGGTACGCATTGGGCAGGTACGCATTGGTCAGGTACGCATTGATCAGGTACGCATAGGTCAAGTACGCATAGGTCAGGTACGCATTGGTGAGGTACGCATTGGTGAGGTACGCATTGGTCAGGTATGCATTGGTCAGGTACACATTGGTCAGGTACGCATTGGTCAGGTACGCATTGTCAGGTACGCATTGGTCAGGTACGAATTGGGCAGGTACGCATTGGGCAGGTACGCATTGATCAGGTACGCATTGGTCAGGTACGCATTGGGCAGGTACGCATTGGGCAGGTACGCATTGGTCAGATACGCATTGGTCAGGTACGCATTGGTGAGGTACGCATTGGTCAGGTACGCATTGGTCAGGTACGCATTGGGCAGGTACGCATTGGTCAGGAACGTATTGATCAGGTACGCATTGGTCAGGTACGCATTGGTCAGGTTCGCATTGGTCAGGTACGCATTGGTGAGGTACGCATTGGTCAGGTACGCATTGGTCAGGTACGCATTGGGCAGGTACGCATTGGTCAGGAACGTATTGATCAGGTATGCATTGGTCAGGTACGCATTGGTCAGGTTCGCATTGGTCAGGTACGCATTGGTGAGGTACGAATTGGTCAGGTACGCATTGGTCAGGTACGCATTGGTCAGGTACGCATTGGTCAGGTACGCATTGGTCAGGTACGCATTGGTCAGGTACGCATTGATCAGGTACGCATTGGTCAGGTACGCATTGGTCAGGTACGCATTGGGCAGGTACGCATTGGTCAGGTACGCATTGGTCAGGTACGC
>CM050167.1:3011949-3061949 GCA_027410445.1 Discoglossus pictus
GCTGTGATATTACATGTGAGCTGTGATATTACATGTGTGCTGTGATATTACATGTGAGAGGTGATATTACATGTGTGCTGTGAAATTACATGTGTGCAGTGATATTATATGTGGGCTGTGATATTACATGGGGGCAGTGATATTACATGTGTGCTGTTATATTACATGTGGGCTATGATATTACATGTGTGTTGTGATAATATATCTGTGCTGTGATATTTCTTGTGTGTGGTGTTATTACATGTGGGCTGTCATATTACATGTGTGCTGTGATATTACATGTGTGCTGTGATATTACATGTGGGCTGTCATATTACATGTGTGCTGTGATATTACATGTGTGCTGTGATATTACATGTGGGCGGTGATATTACATGTGTGCTGTGATATTACATGTGAGTAGTGATATTACATGTGTGCTATGATTTTACATGTGGGTGGTGATATTACATGTGGGATGTGATATTACATGTGAAGCTGTGATAATACATGTGTGCAGTGATATTACATGTGGGATATGATATTACATGTGTGCTGTGATATTACATGTGAGAGGTGATATTACCTGTGGGCTGTGATATAACATGTGGGCTGCGATATTACATGTGTGCTGTGATATGACAGGTGTGCTGTGATATGACAGGTGTGCAGTGATATTACATGTGTGCTGTGATATTACATGTGGGCTGTGATATTACATGTGGGCGGTGATAATACATGCAGGGCGGTGATATTACATGCGGACAGTGATATTACATGTGCTGTTATATTACATGTGCTGTGATATTTCATGTGTGTGGTGATATTACATGTGGGCTGTCATATTACATGTGTGCTTTGATATTACATATGTGCTGTGATATTACATATGTGTGGTGATATTACATATGGGATGTGATATTACATGTGGGCGGGGATATTACATGCGGGCAGTGATATTACATGTGCTGTGATATTACATGTGGGCTTTGATATTACATGTGTGCAGTGATTTTACTTGTGTGCTTTGATATTACATGTGAGTGGTGATATTACATGTGTGCTGTGATATTACATGTGTGGAGTGATGTTATATGTGGGCTGTGATATTACATGTTTGCTGTGATATTACATGTGGGTGGTGATATTACATGTGTGATGGGATATTACATGTGTGCTCTGATATTACATGTGGGTGGTGATATTACATGTGTGCTGGGATATTACATGTGGGCTGTGATATTACATGCATGCGGTAATATTACATGTGCTGTGATATTACATGTGTGCTGTGATATTACATGCATGCAGTAATATTACATGTGTGGGGTGATGTTACATGTGGGCTGTGATATTACATGTGTGCTGTGATATTACATGTGGGTGGTGATATTACATGTGTGCTGTCATGTTACATTTGTGCTGGGATATTACATGTGTGCCGTGATATTACATGTGGGTGGTTATATTACATGTGGGCAGTGATATTACATGTGCTGTGATATTACATGTGTGCTGTGATATTACATGTGGGCTGTGATGTTACATTTGGGCTGTGATATTACATGTGTGCTGTGATGTTACTTGTGTGCTGTGATATTACATGCGGGCAGTGATATTACATGTGTGCTGTGATATTACATGTGCCGTGATATTACATGTGTGCTGTGATATTACATGTGGGCTGTGATGTTACATGTGGGCTGTGATATTACATGTGGGCTGTCATGTTACATGTGTGCTGTGATATTACATGCGGGCAGTGATATTACATGTGTGCTGGGATATTACATGTTGGCTGTGATATTACATGCATGCAGTGATATTACATGTGCTGGGATATTACATGTGGGCTGAGATATTACATGCATGCAGTGATATTACATGTGTGCTGTGATATTACATGCATGCAGTGATATTACATGTGTGCAGTGATGTTATATGTGGGCTGTTATGTTAAATTTGTGCTGTGATATTACATGTGCTGTGATATTACATGTGTGCTGTGATATTACATGTGGGCTGTGATGTTACATTTGGGCTGTGATGTTACTTGTTTGCTGTGATATTACATGTGTGCTGTGATATTACATGTGTGCTGTGATATTACATGTGGGCTGTGATGTTACATGTGGGCTGTGATATTACATGTGGGCTGTGATATTACATGTGGGCTGTCATGTTACATCTGGGCTGTGATATTACATTCGGGCAGTGATATTACATGCGTGCTGGGATTTTAAATGTGGGTGGTGCTATTACATGTGTGCTGGGATATTACATGTTGGCTGTGATATTACATGCATGCAGTGATATTACATGTGCTGGGATATTACATGTGGGCTGAGATATTACATGCATGCAGTGATATTACATGTGTGCTGTGATATTACATGTGTGTGGTGATGTTACATGTGTGCTGTGATATTACATGTGTGCTGTGATATTACATGTGGGCTGTAATATTACATGTGTGCTGTGATATTACATGTGGGTGGTGATATTACATGTGGGCTGTGATATTACATGTGTGCTGTCATGTTACATGTGTGCGGTGATAATACATGTGGGCTGTGATGTTACATGTGGGTGGTGATATTACATGTGTGCTGAGATATTACATGTGGGCTGTGATGTTACATGTGGGTGGTGATATTACATGTGTGCTGTGATTTTACATGTGCCGTGATATTACATGTGTGTTGTGATATTACATGTGGGCTGTGATATTACATGCGGGCAGTGATATTACATGTGCCGTGATATTACATGTGTGCTGTGATATTACATGCGGGCTGTCATGTTACATGTGTGCTGTGATATTACATGTGGGCTGTCATGTTATATGTGTGCTGTGATATTACATGTGGGTGGTGATATTACATGTGGGCTGTCATGTTACATGTGTGCTGCGATATTACATGTGGGCTGTCATGTTACATGTGTGCTGTGATATTACATGTGTGCAGTGATATTATATGTGGGCTGTGATATTACATGTGGGCAGTAATATTACATGTGTTCTGTGATATTACATGTGGGCTGTCATGTTACATGTGTGCTATGATATTACATGTGTGCTGTCATGTTACATGTGGGCTGTCATGTTACATGTGTGCTATGATATTACATGTGTGCTGTGATATTACATGTGTGCCGTGATATTACATGTCTGCTGTGATATTACATGTGGGCTGTCATGTTACATGTGTGCTGTGATATTACATGTGGGCTGTCATGTTACATGTGTGCTATGATATTACATGTGTGCTGTGATATTACATGTGTGCTGTGATATTACATGTGGGCTGTCATGTTACATGTGTGCTGTGATATTACATGTGGGCTGTCATGTTACATGTGTGCTGTGATATTACATGTGGGCTGTGATGTTACATGTGTGCTGTGATATTACATGTGTGCTATGATATTACATGTGTGCTGTGATGTTACATGTGTGCTGTGATATTACATGTGTGCTGTGATATTACATGTGGGCTGTCATGTTACATGTGTGCTTTGATATTACATGTGTGCTATGATATTACATGTGTGCTGTGATGTTACATGTGTGCTGTGATATTACATGTGTGCTGTGATATTACATGTGGGCTGTCATGTTACATGTGTGCTGTGATATTACATGTGTGCTGTGATGTTACATGTGTGCTGTGATATTACATGTGGGCTGCCATGTTACATGTGGGCTGTCATGTTACATGTGTGCAGTGAGAGCCCTGTGTATTGTGTATCTCAGCACGGGGTGACTTGGGTGCGATGCTCTGTCCCTACAAGGATTATTTGGTTGGTGTCACCCAGATCTTGGCTCATCGTACACAGATCGACTCCACCTGCAGAGACTCCACTGATTTCTGCTCAGGTGATTCTAGAATATTTTTTGGACAGCAGAGGGAGACAGCAGCGCAGGGAAGGCCCCGGCGCTCGAGGTCCTCTCGGGAGCAGCTGTGCTCGGCTCTCTATGTGATAATTGCTCCCAGTGGTGAAATGAACTAAAAAGAAAAATCCAGGGATAATACTGAACTTACAGATCCTGACGGCAGCGCTGGGTCATAACTGTCCTTATTATCAGACACGGAACAATTAGATTGCAAGCTCTCAGGACCACGTGCTATCACACACCCTCTGTATTCAGTGTCTTTCCCTTATATGTAGTGCTGGCACTTTATAAATAAAGGTTATTAATATATTATATATAATATTATATTATACAATCACCGGCGCTTTACACGACTCACAATACGCCTAGTAATACGACATTGCATCATCTCCGTAAGTGGCGTCTTCCACTGTTTACATTCATATATTCTTATAAAATGGCCCATTCATAACAATCGCTCATAAAAAGTGGCAATAACCCTTCCCTGGATGTGCCTGTATAACGTCCTTTGTTCTGTTGTGTGACACTCGGAGTACTGCAGTAACATCTAGTAATAATATCGCATTGTGCGACGCTGAGTATCGCAGCACATTGCGTTATTTTGTATGGCATCATTATATTAGTGATGTAACAATCACAGGATCTCTGTAGTTCATGGAAATCTGGACTTGTTTGTGGAATATGTAACAAAATAACACGATTAACAGCTCCTTAAGGCATGAGCATAAAAGCGTTTGACACCCACCACCTCCCCTACATATACCCAGAAGGAGCTAGCACTCACCAATAAGTGCAAGACCCGGCCCTCAAGATATGTAAACACCTCACAAACAACCTTCACCAAACTATCTTATTATGTCTCCATGTCTATTCATTGTGTGTTTGTGTGTCTGTGTCCATGTAGTGTGTGGTGTGTGTCCATGTAGTCTGTATACTGTATGTATGTGTTTATATCCATGTAGTGTGTGGTGCGTGTGTTTGTGTCCATGTAGTCTGTGTGGTGTGTTTGTGTAGTTTATCTATTTGTGCCATGTGTGTGTTTGTGTAGTTTATCTATTTGTGCCATGTGTGTGTTTGTGTAGTTTATCTATTTGTGCCATGTGTGTGTTTGTGTAGTATATTTGTGACATAAGTGTATTTGTGTAGTATCGTTGTGCCATGTGTGTATTTGTGTAGTATAGTTGTGCCATGTGTGTATTTGTGTAGTATCTTTGTGCCGTGTGTATTTGTGTAGTATCTTTGTGCCGTGTGTGTTTGTGTAGTATCTTTGTGCCGTGTGTGTTTGTGTAGTATCTTTGTGCCGTGTGTGTTTGTGTAGTATCTTTGTGCCGTGTGTGTTTGTGTAGTATAGTTGTGCCGTGTGTATTTGTGTAGTATCTTTGTGCCGTGTGTGTTTGTGTAGTATCTTTGTGCCGTGTGTGTTTGTGTAGTATAGTTGTGCCATGTGTATTTGTGTAGTATCTTTGTGCCACGTGTGTTTGTGTAGTATCTTTTTGTGTAGTATCTTTTTGTGTAGTATGTTTGTGCTGTTTGTGTAGTATCTTTGTGCTGTGTGTATTTGTGTAGTATCTTTGTGCCACGTGTGTTTGTGTAGTATCTTTGTGCTGTTTGTGTAGTATCTTTGTGCTATGTGTGTATTTGTGTAGTATCTTTGTGCCGTGTGTATTTGTGTAGTATCTTTGTGCCGTGTGTGTTTGTGTAGTATCTTTGTGCCGTGTGTGTTTGTGTAGTATAGTTGTGCCGTGTGTATTTGTGTAGTATCTTTGTGCCACGTGTGTTTGTGTAGTATCTTTTTGTGTAGTATCTTTTTGTGTAGTATGTTTGTGCTGTTTGTGTAGTATCTTTGTGCTGTGTGTATTTGTGTAGTATCTTTGTGCTGTGTGTATTTGTGTAGTATCTTTGTGCCGTGTGTATTTGTGTAGTATCTTTGTGCTATGTGTGTATTTGTGTAGTATCTTTGTGCCGTGTGTGTTTGTGTAGTATCTTTGTGCCGTGTGTTTGTGTAGTATCTTTGTGCCGTGTGTGTTTGTGTAGTATTGTGCCGTGTGTATTTGTGTAGTATCTTTGTGCCGTGTGTGTTTGTGTAGTATCTTTGTGCCGTGTGTGTTTGTGTAGTATCTTTGTGCCGTGTGTGTTTGTGTAGTATCTTTGTGCCGTGTGTGTTTGTGTAGTATCTTTTTGTGTAGTATCTTTTTGTGTAGTATGTTTGTGCTGTTTGTGTAGTATCTTTGTGCTGTGTGTATTTGTGTAGTATCTTTGTGCCGTGTGTATTTGTGTAGTATCTTTGTGCCGTGTGTGTTTGTGTAGTATCTTTGTGCCGTGTGTGTTTGTGTAGTATCTTTGTGCCGTGTGTTTGTGTAGTATCTTTGTGCCGTGTGTGTTTGTGTAGTATTGTGCCGTGTGTATTTGTGTAGTATCTTTGTGCCGTGTGTGTTTGTGTAGTATCTTTGTGCCGTGTGTGTTTGTGTAGTATCTTTGTGCCGTGTGTGTTTGTGTAGTATCTTTGTGCCGTGTGTGTTTGTGTAGTATAGTTGTGCCGTGTGTATTTGTGTAGTATCTTTGTGCCGTGTGTGTTTGTGTAGTATCTTTGTGCCGTGTGTGTTTGTGTAGTATCTTTGTGCCGTGTGTGTTTGTGTAGTATAGTTGTGCCGTGTGTATTTGTGTAGTATCTTTGTGCCACGTGTGTTTGTGTAGTATCTTTTTGTGTAGTATCTTTTTGTGTAGTATGTTTGTGCTGTTTGTGTAGTATCTTTGTGCTGTGTGTATTTGTGTAGTATCTTTGTGCCGTGTGTATTTGTGTAGTATCTTTGTGCCGTGTGTGTTTGTGTAGTATCTTTGTGCCGTGTGTGTTTGTGTAGTATTGTGCCGTGTGTATTTGTGTAGTATCTTTGTGCCGTGTGTGTTTGTGTAGTATCTTTGTGCCACGTGTGTTTGTGTAGTATCTTTGTGCTGTTTGTGTAGTATCTTTGTGCTATGTGTGTATTTGTGTAGTATCTTTGTGCCGTGTGTATTTGTGTAGTATCTTTGTGCCGTGTGTGTTTGTGTAGTATCTTTGTGCCGTGTGTTTGTGTAGTATCTTTGTGCCGTGTGTGTTTGTGTAGTATTGTGCCGTGTGTATTTGTGTAGTATCTTTGTGCCGTGTGTGTTTGTGTAGTATCTTTGTGCCACGTGTGTTTGTGTAGTATCTTTGTGCTGTTTGTGTAGTATCTTTGTGCCGTGTGTGTTTGTGTAGTATCTTTGTGCCACGTGTGTTTGTGTAGTATCTTTTTGTGTAGTATCTTTTTGTGTAGTATGTTTGTGCTGTGTTTATTTGTGTAGTATCTATGTGCTGTGTGTATTTGTGTAGTATCTATGTGCTGTGTGTGTTTGTGTAGTATCTTTGTGCCGTGTATGTTTGTGTAGTATCTTTTTGTGTAGTAACTTTTTGTGTAGTATGTTTGTGCCACGTGTGTATTTGTGTAGTATCTTTGTGCCACGTGTGTATTTGTGTAGTATCTTTGTGACATGTGTGTGTTTGTGTAGTATCTTTTTGTGTAGTATCTGTTTGTATAGTATGTTTGTGCCACGTGTGTGTCCATGCCATTTTGTTACCTATATGTTACTCAGCAGTGTATCACAGTCACTTGTGTCAGACCTGCAGAGATTGTTGTGTATAAATACTCGGGTGTGTTTATGACAATTGTGTGTCTTCCTGTTACACACACCGGATTGATACATTGTATTACACGATACACTAATTCACTCCTATTGGAAATTAACCCAATAATCCCTGGCATTTTGTGTCTGGCTCAGTTGCGTTGAATTCATCATCACGCCGGTTTCGCCACTTTCCGCTGATTCCGGCACTTTCCGCTGACAGATCCAAGAATATCTTTACCTAGTTCTGGGAGCCGGCCCGTCATGTCACTGCCAGAAATCATCTCATGATGTACAATCTCTCACATTTTCGATGGCCCAGTGAACATGTTTCTCACACAGATCGGCCCGAGGCGCGGTGGGATTCTCAAGGTCGTGCAATTAAGATTTTCTCTTCAGGAAACATGGCTGGATTTATATACAATAATGACCGGCGGATTATAGGATGGTGCTGAGGATGTTAAACAGCTTCAGACGTCTAGTTTATATTTACTTTCAAGATCAACCGAGCCGATAAAAAGAAAATAACAAGCATTAAACATACTGGCCCATTATATGTCTCAGATAGACATCAGCGGCGTTCATACAGGGACTGGGACTTTAAGAAGATTTATAGTTTCTGAGGGGTGACTCGGAGGGGGGGGGGGCTCGAACAACCACATGGAAATCTGTGAGAAATTCCCGTACGTCGGACCTTCATTCCTAATCCATCGCTTCCTTCCGGCCTCTGGGAACGCTCAGAATTATTCACTTCAATGAGGTTGCGGCAAGTTCCAAAATTAGTCACAAACTAAACAATGTACATGTCAAGAAAAGGATTTAATGTCACCTGTGAGAAAACATGATATCAAAATGTATGCGTGTGCGGTGCGTGGGCACATGCCAGTTATCACGCCACCGCAACCACCCCAGTGATTTACAACCCCAACCTCCTCATTGTATATATATATATTTATTTATTTATTTATTTATTTATATTTATATTTATTTATACACATATTTGTGTGCAAAGTATTGAAAACCCTCTAATGTGTCTAAGAAAGCTTTGCCTAGGTGCGCCTGAGATGTAAATCTGGCCATGCGCATATTATTATGGTTTATTTGTAACGCGCCAACATATTCCGTAGCGCTATACATAAGTTAAGTTACAGACAATGACAAGTTAAAGATCCACACATTGCAATGAATGGAGGGCCCTGTATTTGAGCTTGGAATCCGGGGTCCATAGCGCTTTCCCTAAAGCACCGCGCAGGATAGAAACTCGCAGACTTACAATCTTACATATTATTATTGCTGTGCTAGATTTTATGCCTAAACACTCTTCTAACGATCATTATTGCTTCAGACGTGATATGGGAGACATACGCCATGAAACATTGTGGGCCTCATTCATTTGACTGATTTAGAGATCGGGTAGCCCATACGTGAGGTCGCAAGCAAATATGCTAATTAATTGGCGTCTTTTCGGCCTCCGATCCGGTTACAAGTGACGGGCTTGAAAATATTGCGTCAGTCAAAGTCGTAATTTACACCCTCCAGAAGCCTTTAATCTGTCAGTTTTGCAATGCTTAAATCGCAAATCGCTAAGCAATTGCTCCGATTCCCCCTTCCTAACCACTCTGTCAAGCCCGCAAATCTAACAATCTAACCACAAGTTACTGGTACCTTGAAAAGCCCTTACGTATGCTCCCCGTAAATATCCACACTGCTTCTACCCCCCACTCCTAAACTAGACCCCCATGATGCTGGGTCCCCCCACAGCATTTAAAAAATCTAATTTACTGCCGCAGGTCCTTAAATTCTAATTGACCCCATCACTCATGGGGCTATACAGGCTACTAAAATAGAAAATTCACCAGACACTCAAGACAAGACGGGGTTCATGTTATAAGCTTCAGAACTTCTTGGGGAACTAGTTTCAAGAACCCGTTCTGGGCCAGAGTACAATATTTCAGAACATGACCCTGATATCGGGTTTTGGGTCGGTACTCATTGTTTTTCAAGCTCTAACGTGCACCCCTACAGCCATCAGAGAGCTTTGTCTATGACCAAGAAGCGATGGCCACCAACCCAGGCAAGGATTTAATTAAAACAAGCATATGATAATAGGCATGTGATTAGATGCTAAATGATCACGTTCTGTAATCATGTAATGACTCCGATCCGATAACATATGAAAGCTATAATTTTACACTATTTAAATATATTATCTCTGAATTATAAAATAATGAAGTCGATGTTTACCTTGTCGGTATAATTTGCAAGCGTCGAGCGCAGGCGTTACTGGGTTTGTCACACTCGTCTGTCAGTCAACATTTTTTAATTGATTCTAATTCACACGTTTACTTCTGAGAAGAGATCATTACATGGTTTTATGTCTCTCTAAATGCAATAAGATGCTTATTAAGGAGGGTATTAATACTCGGAGGTTTAAAGATATAGGACATGATAAGGCCAAGGGAAAACCTTTTGGCCCCGTCCAGTTTCTCCCCAAAATACCCTCTGGGATGTGCCACTCTTTCTCTAATAAGGGTCCCCATAAAATATTTTAGTCAAATGGCCTTGGAGACTATTTAACAAAAGCAATATGGATTAACCCTTTAACATTCCAATACAATTAGTCCCCAACATAAAGAGTTAACAGAAGTCACAAAGCAAGGTTACCATTGGGCATCTAACAACCCTACGGCTACCAGAATAAGCTCCATCCTGAGAACCTCATGGCCAGATGTATTAGAAATAAAGGATACTGCCATGAGCACCATCGGGCTTGTCTGTCACAACCATATTTACCCCAAAATAGTAAGAACCAACCTTCACCCCAAGGAGTAGAAGTCTGAAGCCAGCACCTTGTTGCAAAACTTAACATCAATAAGTCAGCACCCCCGACTAGCCTCCCACCAAAAACGTAACCCATTCATTTCTCTACCTTCCTCAGGCGATCATGGCATAAAAAGCACATGACCCCCCCCCCCCCCACGCATTCCTGAATTTCGCAGATATTTATTAAAATGACAACAGAAAACAATTTCACTGGAGATGATACATTTTAATGGCTACGTAAGTGGGATTAGATTGCAAGCTTTAGTAGCCATAGCTCCTCCCTCAAAGCAAGTTTTACATATCCCGTTTTGCCATCGTGAGACGTACAATTCCAGTCCCAAATCTAAATGCTGAATGTAACGCGTGCGCAGTGTGGTTCTCATTTTTAGTCTATATCTGCGCTGCTGCGGTATACGTACACATTGCATCACACTGGGGTTTATTGGACTTACTGGAAAAAAGGCGGACTCTACAGGGAATATGGCGGACTCTACAGGGAATATGGCGGACTCTACAGGGAATATGACAGACTCTACAGGGAATATGGCGGACTCTACAGGGAATATGGCGGACTCTACAGGGAATATGGCGGACTCTACAGGGAATATGGCGGACTCTACAGGGAATATGACAGACTCTACAGGGAATATGGCGGACTCTACAGGGAATATGGCAGACTCTACAGGGAATATGGCAGACTCTACAGGGATATATGGTGGACTCTACAGGGAATATGGCGGACTCTACAGGGAATATGACAGACTCTACAGGGAATATGGCAGACTCTACAGGGAATATGACAGACTCTACAGGGAATATGGCGGGCTCTACAGGGAATATGGCGGACTCTACAGGGAATATGGCGGACTCTACAGGGAATATGACAGACTCTACAGGGAATATGACAGACTCTACAGGGAATATGACAGACTCTACAGGGAATATGGCGGGCTCTACAGGGAATATGGCGGACTCTACAGGGAATATGGTGGACTCTACAGGGAATATGGCGGGCTCTACAGGGAATATGGCGGACTCTACAGGGAATATGACAGACTCTACAGGGAATATGGCGGGCTCTACAGGGAATATGGCAGACTCTACAGGGAATATGGCGGACTCTACAGGGAATATGGCGGACTCTACAGGGAATATGGCGGACTCTACAGGGAATATGGCGGGCTCTACAGGGAATATGGCGGACTCTACAGGGAATATGGCGGACTCTACAGGGAATATGGCGGGCTCTACAGGGAATATGACGGACTCTACAGGGATATATGGCGGACTCTACAGACAATATGGCGGACTCTACAGGGAATATGGCGGACTCTACAGGGAATATGACGGACTCTACAGGGAATATGGTGGGCTCTACAGGGAATATGGCGGACTCTACAGGGAATATGGCAGGCTCTACAGGGAATATGGCGGACTCTACAGGGAATATGGCAGACTCTACAGGGAATATGGCGGGCTCTACAGGGAATATGGCGGGCTCTACAGGGAATATGGCAGACTCTACAGGGAATATGGCGGACTCTACAGGGAATATGGCAGACTCTACAGGGAATATGGCGGGCTCTACAGGGAATATGGCGGACTCTTCAGGGATATATGGTGGACTCTACAGGGAATATGGTGGACTCTACAGGGAATATGGTGGACTCTACAGGGAATATGGTGGACTCTACAGGGAATATGGCAGACTCTACAGGGAATATGACGGGCTCTACAGGGAATATGGCGGACTCTACAGGGAATATGGCAGACTCTACAGGGAATATGACAGACTCTACAGGGATATATGGTGGACTCTACAGGGAATATGGTGGACTCTACAGGGAATATGGCGGACTCTACAGGGAATATGGTGGACTCTACAGGGAATATGATGGACTCTACATGGAATATGACGGACTCTACACGGAATATGGTGGACCCTACAGGGAATATGGCACACTCTACAGGGATATATGGTGGACTCTACAGGGAATATCGCGGACTCTACAGGGAATATGGTGGACTCTACATGGAATATGGCAGACTCTACAGGGAATATGGCGGACTCTACAGGGAATATGATGGACTCTACATGGAATATGACGGACTCTACACGGAATATGGTGGACCCTACAGGGAATATGGCAGACTCTACAGGGATATATGATGGACTATACAGGGAATATGGTGGACTCTACGGGGAATATGGTGGACTCTACAGGGAATATGGCAGACTCTACAGGGAATATGGCGGACTCTACAGGGAATATGATGGACTCTACAGGGAATATGGCGGACTCTACAGGGAATATGGCAGACTCTACAGGGAATATGATGGACTCTACAAGGGACTCTTATGGATAAGCACAACCAAAGACATAATGTTAGATATGCCTGGTGTGCTGAGTCCATAGGGGCACAGAGAGTCGGACACAACTGAATGACTAAACAACAACAACAAATGTATCCACAATGTTCATAAATAAACAATACATCCATTGTGCTTGCATTTAAAGATCCATTGTAATTCCCAAACAACAGGAACTAGATGATGTAACTGATCATTAATACCGTTCATATTGAATTATACTTAAACATCCAGTGTTCATCATTAATCTTACTTTTTAAGTTGAGACTATATAGGGTTAACGGGAGGAAGCTTCTGTGTCTAGCACATATGCAGTGTTAAAGTGGTTTCCCTTACTAACTAACTTTGCTGTGGGGCAGTCTATGAATGATTGTATGGCCTCTTATCCAATCAGATTATTCTTAAAATGCTTTAGTCCAGTCTCTTATCCATCTTTATGACCTTATCAGGGTGGAGACAAAGTACTCAACTGGAGCCTGATATTCTAATCTTCGAATTTAGTGAATTTAGTTTTAAATATTTCTATTCAAAATCATTAAATATGAATTTTATTAATGATCAATGTATAATTACAATCTTACATTGTCCTTTTATGATCTTTATTTCTTCTTTGCTATGGAATAGAACGGCGCGTTACAAATAAAGGATAATAATAGTAAATAACACATAAAGGGTGCCCAAAATATATAAAACAAAAGAGCTGTTAGGAGCCAGGCAGGATGTTTAGGAGCCAGGTATCGAGTGCATTCCTACAGATAAGACATTCCATAAGACATTATAGTATCTCCGGCTCCCAGTATTTCTTGCTCCTTTTCCTACTTCCTCTGTGTTCCTTGGTCCTGATGGGCCCCGGCCCGGTGTATAATCCTCTGGCTTATCTGCCTATACTACGACTCCAGGACTTATAGGTCATTTGTTTATTTTATAAATAACGACATAAATAATTCCCACTAATTAATATTAAATATTGAAAGAGATAAAACGAATTATTCTCCCTTTATAAATAAAGAATGCATAATAATAATATATATTATTATTATTATTATTTATTATTATAGTTCATTTATAAAGCGCTGACATATTCCGTAGCGCTGTACGCAAGTCAAGCTCAGACATAGATAAATACAAACCAACCAATAGCAAAGCGAGGCGAGCCCTGAATCCATGGTGCATTGCCAGGTGTATAGTATACAGTATATATCAATCTATATGTATATAAGAGGCAGCTCCTCTCTATAACGTAACTCCAATGGTGCCTGCTCCTGGAGGGCCCACAAGACGCCGCGCTTCTGTTCAATTGCATTTTGGCTTCCAGCTTCATTTTAATTGCTCATCCAGTCCGTGCGTCACTGGGAGCCGGCGCTTGAGCCTATGTGATTAGATCTCATGTGACAACGAGAACAATCAATAACAGTGAGAAACTTCTGCTTTTATTACCTTTGGGCTGTATATCATAATAAACATTATCCAAAGAAAGGTATTTATAGGGAAAAATATAAAAAAACACCAACAATTCTCATTTGATTTCATTTCTTAGATAAATGAATTAAACTGCAACATTGTATCTGAAATAAGGAGATGGCTTCCTAATTATATTATAAGTTCCTGATGTATCTCATGCATATTATTTATACAACTCCAGTTATGTTTGTGGATTACCCATAATGCTCAGCTCAGGTCTGCGTAATGTAATAATCCTATAGTATACTCTTAGCGCTCCTCTGCAGGTGTCAGCGCTTTTGCCATTTCTCTTGGTTTATTTATTAGTACAATATATTAATGTAATCTGCTGCTGATGGATTTAGTGACAGGGCTTAGATAATGAGCGGGATCAGGTAATTAATCAGCTGACATAACTGATATTGAAAATATTTGGATCTGAGGCTAAAGCTCAAATATATTGTGTCCATATCACGAGAAGACAAGATTCCCTAGAGAAGACGGGGAGAGAATGAAGGCTCACGAAGAAGAGGAGGCGGAGATGGATAGATGAGGTCACTGAAGCAATGAGCATGAGCTTGAAGGAGCTCAGAGGAGCAGCGGCTGACAGATGTGCCTGGTGTTCTGCAATCCATAGGGTCAAAGAGAGTCGGACACCACTGAACAACAACCACAACATTTTAGAGGTGTTGGCTTCTTTGCCCAGATGTACTTTGCTAAAATATATAAGGAATGTCAATAATTAGCGCCTCTTTCACTAAGCATCGACGGGGCTACCAAGCAGGTCACTGGAGGCTGCAGCGCCTCTTTCACTAAGCATCGACGGGGCTACCAAGCAGGTCACTGGAGGCTGCAGCGCCTCTTTCACTAAGCATCGACGGGGCTACCAAGCAGGTCACCGGAGGCTGCAGCGCCTCTTTCACTAAGCATCGACGGGGCTACAAAGCAGGTCACTGGAGGCTGCAGCGCCTCTGTCACTAAGCATCGACGGGGCTACCAAGCAGGTCACCGGAGGCTGCAGCGCCTCTGTCACTAAGCATCGACGGGGCTACCAAGCAGGTCACCGGAGGCTGCAGCGCCTCTTTCACTAAGCATCGACGGGGCTACCAAGCAGGTCACCGGAGGCTGCAGCGCCTCTGTCACTAAGCATCGACGGGGCTACCAAGCAGGTCACCGGAGGCTGCAGCGCCTCTTTCACTAAGCATCGACGGGCTACCAAGCAGGTCACTGGAGGCTGCAGCGCCTCTTTCACTAAGCATCGACGGGCTACCAAGCAGGTCACCGGAGGCTGCAGCGCCTCTGTCACTAAGCATCGACGGGGCTACCAAGCAGGTCACCGGAGGCTGCAGCGCCTCTTTCACTAAGCATCGACGGCTACCAAGCAGGTCACTGGAGGCTGCAGCGCCTCTTTCACTAAGCATCGACGGGCTACCAAGCAGGTCACCGGAGGCTGCAGCGCCTCTGTCACTAAGCATCGACGGGGCTACCAAGCAGGTCACCGGAGGCTGCAGCGCCTCTTTCACAAAGCATCGACGGGCTACCAAGCAGGTCACTGGAGGCTGCAGCGCCTCTTTCACTAAGCATCGACGGGGCTACCAAGCAGGTCACCGGAGGCTGCAGCGCCTCTGTCACTAAGCATCGACGGGGCTACCAAGCAGGTCACCGGAGGCTGCAGCGCCTCTTTCACTAAGCATCGACGGGGCTACCAAGCAGGTCACCGGAGGCTGCAGCGCCTCTTTCACTAAGCATCGACGGGGCTACCAAGCAGGTCACCGGAGGCTGCAGCGCCTCTTTCACAGCATCGACGGGGCTACCAAGCAGGTCACCAGAGGCTGCAGCGCCTCTTTCACTAAGCATCGACGGGGCTACCAAGCAGGTCACCGGAGTCTGCAGCGCCTCTTTCACAGCATCGACGGGGCTACCAAGCAGGTCACCGGAGGCTGCAGCGCCTCTTTCACTAAGCATCGACGGGGCTACCAAGCAGGTCACCGGAGGCTGCAGCGCCTCTTTCACTAAGCATCGACGGGGCTACCAAGCAGGTCACAGGAGGCTGCAGCGCCTCTTTCACTAAGCATCGACGGGGCTACCAAGCAGGTCACCGGAGGCTGCAGCGCCTCTTTCACTAAGCATCGACGGGGCTACCAAGCAGGTCACCGGAGGCTGCAGCGCCTCTGTCACTAAGCATCGACGGGGCTACCAAGCAGGTCACTGGAGGCTGCAGCGCCTCTTTCACTAAGCATCGACGGGGCTACCAAGCAATTCACCGGAGGCTGCAGCGCCTCTTTCACTAAGCATCGACGGGGCTACCAAGCAATTCACCGGAGGCTGCAGCGCCTCTTTCACTAAGCATCGACGGGGCTACCAAGCAGGTCACTGGAGGCTGCAGCGCCTCTTTCACTAAGCATCGACGGGGCTACCAAGCAGGTCACCGGAGGCTGCAGCGCCTCTTTCACTAAGCATCGACGGGGCTACCAAGCAGGTCACTGGAGGCTGCAGTGCCTCTTTCACTAAGCATCGACGGGGCTACCAAGCAGGTCACCGGAGGCTGCAGCGCCTCTTTCCTCTGGGGTACATTGAGTCCATTCACAGAACTTGTGATAACTTTGTGAATCTACCCCGATGGCCTCCATGTCCTGATGGGTATTCTGATCCAGTCCATATATATATCTTTTCAGCATATTAAACATTTCAGGCAAAGTAAATAATTATTATTAATAATAATAAGTAAATAATTAATAATAATAATAATAATAATAATAATAATAATAAGTAAATTAATAATAATAATAATAAATAATAATAATAATTATTAATAATAATAATAATAATAATATATCAGTTCCTCTTTTCCCTTTTATATGGGAAACCTTCTGCCGTTATTGTCAGGAAAGTCCATAAATACTCAGTGTCTTTATTTGCTTATTTGGTTTATCACATGTGAGGGGGCACCGTATCAGACAGGGTGCCAAGTGCTCTTATTTTAAGTTGTTTCTTGATGGAAATCTTATTTACATTTCTCTTCCCCTCTCATGTGGCAACTCAGGGTCCATATAATAATGGTTACCCCAATAAAGCGTAATCGTATATAACAGTCCATAAATGAAAAATGTATCTGATTTGTTTACCTTCTAAAAACATTTAGCCCATTATCGAGCTTAAATACCGTAGTGGAAATATGGACTTAACATGTATGTTGTGTCGCGCCCAGGGGGACCGCGGAGCTTCAGAACTGTTACAATGTTATGTAAGATACGTGCCGTGGTATAAGCAGCATTACGTACCAGAAGTATCCTCCTTCAGATACCACGAAGAAAAAGTGTTTTCATGTACATTTATCATAAAAGTGATGTTTCTTTGAGATAGATATAACAATGTCTGTTTTATTCTTTAAACTTCATTGAACATCAGTATAATATTTGGTCATTTTGAATAAGCTCCATTGAATGTTACTGAAGTTAGGGCTTGATAAACACAGATATTTGGTAGATATTACCAAGTGTCTATGAATATAGTTTTTTTTAAGTAGAATATTAAACTATTTTTAAAACATTTGATCTAATGAGGATATTAGTTGCTAAATTCCACTTTCCAGGTTTCTTTCCTGCTTTACCAGACAGACACACAAAATGTTCTGTATTACAATGTGCAGAGATAGGCACTATGATTTAATACACAATTATTGAGATGTCCTCAGTGTACAAGGTTCCTTCTTACTTGACCAGAAAGATAAGGTCATGGATAGAGCAACCTCTGGAAAAACAATTAACTTGACAGTTTTCTTATATCTGAGCCATGAAATAATTCTGTGGCTGTGAATAAAATGGTAAAACATAAATTAAAAATGAATTGTGACAAAATATGCTGACAAATAAGGGCCCTATGCTAATCCTTGAAAAAGTATGTATGAGTGCCCTAACTGCAGAGTTAATCCTACATGTTAATCACCCATCCCTAAAACATTGCGAGAAAACTTTTACAGGTCACTGCTCCAAGTGAACTTCCCGACACAGACAAAAAGCAAGGCATAAATCTCCATTGACAAAAATTACGAGTTACTCCCTGACACACAAACCATATGGTAATAAGATTTTACGGATCACTCGCAAATCAGGGCACTGCCTTAAATGCAAAAAGCAGAAGAAAGATTGATGTGTACCAGATAACTGGTTTTAAAACTTTTGCTGTCCCCCCCAGAAGCATTTAAAGTGATAGTATAGCACACAAAGCACTACAAACTGATGAAACTTCAACATTATTTGACACTTAACAATCCGATATAAACATATTACCAATTAAAAAACATGATATGTTAGTATTAAGCCCATTTTATGATGCAAAATCCAGGGTAACACACAACACAGTACTCAATGGGCTAATACACATCACAAAACTACATTGCCTGGGGACAAACACTCTATTACATTGTCTATAAATAGATCATATTTTAACACAAAATAAACACATCTTTATTTATTGAAGCTATAAATACAATTGTCACATCTTTTGAATATCAAATATATTAATAAATAAAAAATGATTACTTTATACATATATATCCCACTCCATGCTGATGAAAGCCAGTAAGCTTGAAACAGCTGTACATGGATAGGATTCTCAGTTTGTGTAAAATCCAGCCTTGGTTTTGCATTAAATCTGTGTAATACAGCAGGCATAAGCTTAAAGGAAGCCATGTTTGAAAATAGCTATGGATTGAAGAGCAATGAATTTTGGGCACATTTGCATGTTCCAGCTCAGCTTCCCAGAATGCAGTGTAATCACAGTTTTTCTCGGAATTCTGAGCTGGAAGCAGATTTTTTTAACATGCTTTAGTCATGCAAATGTGAACACAGATGTACTATTTATTTACTATATATATATATATATATATATATATATATATATATATATATATATATGTGTTTCCTTGCTGTAGCTAGTTACATACCGCGCATTATAATATTCATGACGTTCGCATTTCCTATTGGCTACTAGTGCCGTCTCATCCGTACAGCTTGGTTTGGCTGCTCCCTGCACAGACATCTGTTGCATATAAAGCAGGATTTGTGCACTGAGTGCTGTAATCTGGGGGTGGGAATGATTTACATTAGTGTAGAATTTAGGGAAAAACGCTCCCACAACAGATTTTCGGCATTGCCCTAACTTTGAGCACCAGATTGGATTAGGGATCTAAATTTGCAACTTTATAACAATTCCATCATCGTTTATTTATAATGTGCCAACATATTCCGTAGCGCTGTACATAAGTTAAGTTCAGATAAAGATAAATACAAATTAACACATAGCAAAGAAAGGAGGGCCCTGTCTTTGAGCCTCGAATCCAGTGTCCATGGTGCATTCTCAAAGCACCCTGCCGGATAGAAACTCTCAGACTTACAACCTAAAGGTATACTGAGTGGTAAAGGAGGGAGAGAGCAGTGATGAGCGTGTTAGGGTGGAAGGTGATACGCTTCTTTAAAGAGATGCGTCAAATGGCAACTGTAACGGATCTACTGGCACCCCGACCGGGTACCTCCGTTGATGGACGCATCCTAGTTTGCGTTGAGGACTACAAGCACCGCACCGGACATTAAAACCACCACAGACTCCAAGGATAGTACATCAGGAACAAGGGTTCAGTAGTTACAGCTCAAGGGAGTATGCCAAAGCATAGCAATACCCAGTGTGATATAGCAATCCCCTTCAAGAACGAGACAAGGCTACGTTTTGAAGGGTCAAGTAGTGAACTGACTTTATTTTGTTGTGCAGAAATATTTATACACATCTCTTCCCACAGGCAATACACATGCCCATATTTGGCCACACAATACACATAAAGAGAACAATAGGTGTGGTCACACCTCCCCGAGGCTGCCTGGCATCTTTGATACAATCAGACATTGATTCAATTACACTTCTTTGTTCTTATGGCTGAGAATGAAAACACTTTATACAATAGACGTCCTTATCTTTATGCGGAGTCTCTGTAACAGGATTATCTCCCATGCCAAGGTCTGCACTAGTCTGGGCCAATATTCTGCAGAGCATAAACCAACATACATGCAGTATAATAGTAGGATCATATTTTAACCATAATAATCATAAAACAGGGTAACACAGTGATGGGTTCCGTTACACACCTCCCCCGTGACCATAAGCCGGCATACGCGGTCTGATCCCAACGGAACGGCCTGGGGATGTCCGGACAAAAGTATTTGTTGGTCAATTCTCTAGTTTGACAACCCATCAGCATTACTGCAATTCACATTTACTCACATTTCACATATCCCCAGATAGCTGGGATCTGAGCGCACAAAACTACCGAATAGCGCTCAGATCCTATTCACACAGTTCAATTGCCATGTAACTAAAGTCCTTCCCATAGTCTTTCATTATATGAATGGGCTCCATGGCATAGTTATCTGGGGTATCACCGCTCCCACAGGGCAAGTACCGAATGACCCCCCCTGTATGTAAAGGGCCAGAATGAGTGACATATACTCTGGTATGGCTGAAAACTGTGTTTGAAGGGCAATATGTCCTAGGGCCATAGTCGCAGGGCAGGAGGCTGGCAAACAGTCCTCTCCAAGACAAAGTGGCGAAGGACACTTCGTCACACATCTCCCCTTTGGGGGGAAGTCTAACCGGGCACCTGACCTTCTGCCGGTCAGTGCCTCCGTTAGACGATCCACCAACCCACAATAAACCAGTGCTAGAGCAACCACCCCACAACAACAAAGTGCAAGAGCAGCCCACCCACAACAAACCGTTACTGCAACTGGATATTTCGCTGTGGTGATGGGGCAACACGCTGAGGGGACTTGAGGGGCAGAGGCCAGCGGCACTCTGCCCTGATGCCAGCTCTTCTGCTGGTATAACCTGCAGGACATCCTGCTCTGTACAAGGGACAAAGGGAGGGCAGAGGCCGACTGTACTCTGCCCCGCTGTCAGCTCTTCTGCTGGGGTACTTGGGACATATTCCGGCTCAGTAGCCAGGGAAACGTGGGGGTCAGTGGGGGTTAACATTTCCTCTGTTAACCCTGGGGCCACATTAGACGTTAGCTGGGGAAGGGAATTTGTACTTACCCCCTCCTCCGGTTGTCCCAGTGAGGGTAGTTGGGGATCTGGACAGGCTGTGGGCGCAGAGACCATGGTCCCATCTGCGCCGTCTTGGAGATTGGTGTCTCCCCTTGTCAGGGTAAACTGTCGCTGGGGAGGAAGGACGACACCTTCTGCCCCCTGGGGTTCACACTGCCGCTGGGGGGGAAGGACGACACCTTCTGCCCCCTGGGGTTCACACTGCCGCTGAGGGGTAAGGACGACACCTTCTGCCCCCTGGCGTTCACACTGCCGCTGGGGGGGGAAGGACGACACCTTCTGCCCCCTGGGGTTCACACTGCTTCTGGGGGGGAAGGATGACACCTTCTGCCCCCTGGGGTTCACACTGCCGCTGGGGGGGAAGGACAACACCTTCAGCCCCCTGGGGTTCACACTGCCGCTGGGGAGGAAGGACGACACCTTCTGCCGCCTGTAGGGCCGGTAGAGAGACCTCGGTCCCATCTCTACCTGCCATCTGGAGGTCATCCCAGGACCAGTCAATGAGGTCTGGTTCTGCTTGTCGAGTAGGTTGGGGCTGCACAAAGCTGAGCAGGTATTGGTAGTCCTGCTCCAGCTCCCACTCTCTCGTTACCAGGTGGGTCATGTCTTTGCTCACCTCGCCTTCGTCATCCCAGACATACATGCCCATCCGGTAGTCGTAGATGTCCCAAAACCTAGACCCCTCCGTGCTGCCAAGATCAATGTCATCCTCCAAGGCATCCCATAATAAACCCGGGCCATCATAATCATCCCCCTCCGGTAAGTCATGTTCAGCCGTCCAGGGGGTAAGTCGAACGGTATACCACCAGAGGGCCTGGTATGCGTTGTCTAGCCAGATCTCTCGCCGTACCAGGGTCTCTAGTCTTGTCACCCACTCATCCAGGGGCTGCTCTCCCAATAGATACATCCGCATTGCCACACATTCTGTAGCCGCTGCTCATCACTGGGGAGACTCTCACCTCGCCGCCATTGGGCATCTTCCAGGGCATCATACCAGAGTTCCTTTCTGTCTGCATCCCTATAGTCCGCGGCCGCCTCCTCCTCCTCATCATGGAACTCTGTCCGAAAACTAGCCGGTTCCATCCTGCTGTAGCCAGGGGCGCTGTACGGATACTAGCGTTGCCCTCAATTTGTAACTCCAAACGTTACCGGTGTCTCCATGCTGCTTTTCCTCTTACTAGGACGCCATCCCACCACTGCCAGCCAATGTAACGGATCTACTGGCACCCCGACCGGGTACCTCCGTTGATGGACGCATCCTAGTTTGCGTTGAGGACTACAAGCACTGCACCGGACACCAAAACCACCACAGACTCCAAGGATAGTACATCAGGAACAAGGGTTCAGTAGTTACAGCTCAAGGGAGTATGCCAAAGCATAGCAATCCCCAGTGTGATATAGCAATCCCCTTCAAGAACGAGACAAGGCTACGTTTTGAAGGGTCAAGTAGTGAACTGACTTTATTTTGTTGTGCAGAAATATTTATACACATCTCTTCCCACAGGCAATACACATGCCCATATTTGGCCACACAATACACATAAAGAGAACAATAGGTGTGGTCACACCTCCCCGAGGCTACCTGGCAACTTTGATACAATCAGACATTGATTCAATTACACTTCTTTGTTCTTATGGCTGAGAATGAAAACACTTTATATAATAGACGTCCTTATCTTTATGCGGAGTCTCTGTAACAGTATTATCTCCCATGCCAAGGTCTGCACTAGTCTGGGCCAATATTCTGCAGAGCATAAACCAACATACATGCAGTATAATAGTAGGATCATATTTTAACCATAATAATCATAAAACAGGGTAACACAGTGATGTTACAGCTGTTACAGCAACCCATTTAAGTATCTGCCTAGAGAACCTTATAGCCACAACCAGAGACATTCGCAGTTTCACAATAGATGTTCCTGGTGTGCTATTGTCCACAGGGTCATGGAGAATTGGACACAGCTGAACGACAAACAACAGCTTGCATACATAACAACAGGAGTATTTTAATATATATATAATATAAATGTGTTATATTATAAAGCTCCCTCAATGGTAGCTCAAGATCCAGCCCATCTCTACTTGCCATTTTTCTCATTCTGTCTAGTGTCCGTATAAATAGATTTGACAATCGGTTTAATTCACTGTAAACCAGAGGTCCCCAAACTGTGATGGGCAGATCTCACTAGTGGTCCATCAGAAGAGCCATTGAGTGGTCCTCACAAATCCTCAGCAATATCCAAGTGACCAATCAAGACCATCGTGATTTTTAAATTATCCTTTTTTTTGGGGGGGGGGGGGGGGCAGTACGTTTTGATCCTAGTATTTATTTGCCCTACAGTATTACCCTTAGACTATTTAATCCAGATTAGGACATTAACTCCACTCTAAAACATCACATACAGTCGGGGGCTTGTTATTTGCTGCAGAACATGTCATCCATTCAATCAACTCTTGAAGATGAAATCTGTTGTTTTGAGGTCCACGTCTCCAGGTCCACCTTATGATAAGTAGATTTGCTTTTGTTAAGTTATATTTGTATAATCTGTTGAGGAGAGTGGCATGAACCAGTTTGGCTTCATTCAGTTTCAGGTTTTGGGGATAAATCTTACAATCCAAGATATCATAATAATCCAACACACCTATCGGACATCTTGGAAATCATTCATGTATTTAGCACTTATCATAGAGGGATGTATGGATTTTAACAAAATAACAAGGTTTTCTGAAATCCCTTGATCCTCTCTTCAGTCCTGGTATACGGGCACCTCAATGCTGCTCGCCATGGCCGTGTTCCCTCTCTTTGAGGCCGTAGAAAAAACTCAGTCCAAAAATCCCACCTCTCTAAAAAAAAAGAAAAGAAAAAAACATATAAACTAACATGTGCTCTTCCTATGGGGAGCTCCCAGTGATACATGACGCAAATGGTCCTTGCGCCGGCCCCATATATACGGACTTTCTACACGTCTGAATGGCTAAAGCTGTGAATCCCATTTCAGATCAAAGCAACTAAAATATTAATTGATTGGTTAATATTAATGAATCAGAGAAGACTACCCCCCACTTTTCTGACTGCTTAATTGATGGTCTAGGACTGGGCATAGAGGGCAAGAGCCCCCCTCTTAGGCTACTAGCCACCACTAATAGAATATGGAGGTCCATCTTACCCCAGAAGACTGGTAGGGAATATCAGGGGGTTGGTAGGGTTAGATGGAGTATTGGGGGTAGGGATTTAGTATGGCTCCGAGAATGTCGGATGTTCCTGCGTCACAGCGCAGGTCTGTATGGGGTATGTGTTATTTATGGGCCATGCATTTGAAGCATTTTCTATGTTGTGTGTTCTGTGTTTTTGAATAAAATGTATTATTAATATAAAAGTAAGGACTATTTTCGATTTCGTCTTATTTTTATCGTTTCATTTCTGACTAGTGAGTGCTCATGTAAAACATCCTAATAATCACGATAATGAGATCTCGAGAGCAGCCATCTGTCCACGCCAGACAGCCGGATCCCTTTCATGCTCCTGACATGGATTTCTCTACAGTACATCATGAAGAGTACAAGAGAGAGGAGCTCACGGCCTGACGTCAAAGAGGTTGTCCATCCAGCCTGTCCGACCGCTGCAGGCCTGTCCTAATGACATTACGTGCTAATGAGTGAGGAGTGCGAGTTGTGTGTATCAATGTTGCGCTAATAAGCATGGACAGCCGTCCTTTATCTCAGAGGCATTGCTAGTCTTTCTCAGCAGGGACGGTCGCAGCACTTTCCATCACAGCCTAGAAAAAAGCTTTTGACCGGAGCCCTCCGATAAATCACATTGGAGAATCGAGTTTATTGTGGGATCAAAATATACAGAAATAGATCTCTCCCTTTGTTGTTATTTTTGTTTATAGGTTTATCAAACTGATTAACTTGGTAAACAACAACATTAATGAATATTATTAAATGAGAATAAAATAGAAATGACTCTGTAACTGCCCAAAAATGTGATGGGAGGGAAGGTAATACATCACGGTGATGTCATTTACAGTAATTATATATGTTCTATGTTTGATACGTTTGTTGTGTCCATGGAAAAGATGGAGGCGCAAAGAGAAACACGTGTCTGGAAACTATAGACAGAGTCAGATCATTGGGCTGAGCTGGGTCACTCGAGGCCTCCAGCGACTGCGAGGAGTGAGAGGAACTGGCAGAGCCATCAGACGCCGGGCAGATGTCAATCACTCGTCCAACGGCGAATACGTTGTCTTCAGGAGAGTTACTAATAATGGGAGACTCTGGGGTCTACGCACAATAAACTGAGGCCATTTTAGCAGATACATCCTCTGTAATGAAACCAAAGCCAACTCCATGGAACCAACAAAAGTGTCCAACTGACCAGAAGAACTATTGTACTAAAGCAAAGTGAACTCATTCTAAACTTGACAAAAAGGAAGAAGGCTCCACATTTTATAATAACACTAGCGACTTGCCCGTCAAACATTACGGCAAGAAAGTTGTACGCCAAGCAACGCTGTTTGCCACACAATGGGCTTTTGGTCCTCTGAGTACCTTCGGCGCTCATTGCGAGCCTCTCCTCTGCTATTTGTATTTGTTTTATATATATATATATATATATTTTTTTTTTTATTAAATTAAGAATTAATTAATTAATGATATACTAAATGAATATACTTTACCTATTCGTAATTAATATATCAATATGCTGAAAAGCTAACAATCGCTGCTATTTTCTTGCCGCATACAACGTACATTTTGACTGTTGGTGACCTGAGGTGTAAGTGTCAGCATGTGCCAAGTGTGCAGTGTAAATAGGCTGCGTGCGCAAGGTCAAACCGTTTGTATAGTTGTGTAAAGCAGCATTATATAATAGTAGTGTTATTAGTTTGAAGGTAGTGTTGTAAAATGGCGGCGAGTGTGTATTTGTTACGCGGGTCTGGAGCATTTTCTGTCCTTCCTAATAGTGTATTTTGTACCTCGTACGTTCGTGGGTAAAAGTCGTATGTGCTTAGCGGTGTTTTGCGTGGTTAGGGGTCATGAAACCCCGTTTTTGTTTTTCTCGGCAGCCATTTTTTTCTCCCTTAGGCGATTTTCGAGTGCCGAAACTCTGCAAATTCCACTTAAATTCTCGTGCAACCTCACTCCCAGACGTCCTGGCTGTACCCCGTGGTGTGTGATGTTTTTTGTATGTTTTTTGTGTGTGTTTTTCGTGTTTTTCCACGTGCGCGTTTCGGCCGTTAACTTCGTTATTTATTTTTTTAAGTGCGTTTTTCTTTCCAAAGTGTTACAGGCCGTAATTTTTGTAGGCGATTTTTTCGAAGTGCTACGGGTCTCGCTCTGTGAATTGTGTAATTGAGCTTTTGTTGATCTGTGGTCCCGCGATTCGTAGGTATGAATCCTATATATGTCCTTGCCTGGCCTCGCTCCTCAGTTTTACCGTTGCGTTACCAACGTTTTTTGGCCAGCCCGCGCTGCTGAGAACTATATATGTTATATACGCCATGCTCACTGTATTTTAACGCCTGCACGTAACACACGAACCCTGCACGTAACACACGCCTCCTGCACGTAACACACGACCCCTGCACGTTACACAAGGACCCTGAACGTAACACACGGACCCTGCACGTAACACACGGACCCTGCACGTAACACACGGACCCTGCACGTAACACACGGACCCTGCACGTTACACGCGGCCCCTGCACGTAACACACGGACCCTGTGCGTTACACATGACTCCTGCACGTAACACACGGACCCTGCACGTAACACACGACTTCTGCACGTAACACACGTACCCTGTGCGTTACACATGACTCCTGCACGTAACACACGGACCCTGCACGTAACACACACCCCCTGCACGTAGAACACACGGCCCTGCACGTAACACACGCCCCCTGTGCGTTACACATGACTCCTGCACGTAACACACGGACCCTGCACGTAACACACGCCCCCTGTGCGTTACACATGACTCCTGCACGTAACACATGACTCCTGCACGTAACACACGCCCCCTGCACGTAGAACACACGGCCCTGCACGTAACACACGGCCCTGCACGTAACACACGGACCCTGCACGTTACACACAGCCCTGCACGTAACACACGGACCCTGCACGTAACACACGGCCCTGCACGTAACACACGGACCCTGCCCGTTACACACGGCCCCTGCACGTAGAACACACGGCCCTGCACGTAACACACGGACCCTGCCCGTTACACACGGCCCCTGTGCGTTACACATGACTCGTGCACGTTACACACGCCCCCTGCACGTAGAACACACGGCCCTGCACGTTACACACGGACCCTGCCCGTTACACACGGCCCCTGCACGTAGAACACACGGCCCTGCACGTAACACACGGACACTGCCCGTTACACACGGCCCCTGCGCGTAACACACAGACCCTGCACGTAACACACGGACCCTGTGCGTTACACATGACTCGTGCACGTTACACACGGCCCCTGTGCGTTACACATGACTCCTGCCCATTACACATGGCCCCTGCACGTTACACACGGCCCCTGCACGTAACACACGGACCCTGTGCATTACACATGACTCGTGCACGTTACACACGGCCCCTGCACGTAACACACGGACCCTGTGCGTTACACATGACTCGTGCACGTTACACACGGCCCCTGCACGTAACACACGGACCCTGTGCGTTACACATGACTCCTGCCCATTACACATGGCCCCTGCACGTAACACACGGACCCTGTGCGTTACACATGACTCGTGCACGTTACACGCGGCCCCTGCACGTAACACACGGACCCTGTGCGTTACACATGACTCCTGCCCATTACACATGGCCCCTGCACGTAACACACGGACCCTGTGCGTTACACATGACTCGTGCACGTAACACACGGACCCTGCACGTAACACACGCCCCCTGTGCGTTACACATGACTCCTGCACGTAACACACGGACCCTGCACGTAACACACGCCCCCTGTGCGTTACACATGACTCCTGCACGTAACACACGGACCCTGCACGTAACACACACCCCCTGCACGTAGAACACACGGCCCTGCACGTAACACACGCCCCCTGCACGTAACACATGACTCCTGCACGTAACACACGCCCCCTGCACGTAACACACGGCCCTGAACGTAACACACGGACCCTGCACGTAACACACGGACCCTGCACGTTACACACGGCCCCTGTGCGTTACACATGACTCCTGCCCATTACACATGGCCCCTGCACGTAACACATGGACCCTGTGCGTTACACATGACTCGTGCACGTTACACACGGCCCCTGCACGTAACACACGGACCCTGTGCGTTACACATGACTCGTGCACGTTACACACGGCCCCTGCACGTTACACACGGCCCCTGCACGTAACACACGGACCCTGTGCGTTACACATGACTCGTGCACGTTACACATGGCCCCTGCACTTAACACACGGCCCCTGTGCGTTACACATGACTCCTGCCCATTACACATGGCCCCTGCACGTAACACATGGACCCTGTGCGTTACACATGACTCGTGCACGTTACACACGGCCCCTGCACGTAACACACGGACCCTGTGCGTTACACATGACTCGTGCACGTTACACACGCCCCCTGCACGTAGAACACACGGCCCTGCACGTTACACACGGACCCTGCCCGTTACACACGGCCCCTGCACGTAGAACACACGGCCCTGCACGTAACACACGGACCCTGCCCGTTACACACGGCCCCTGCGCGTAACACACGGACCCTGCACGTAACACACGGACCCTGTGCGTTACACATGACTCGTGCACGTTACACACGGCCCCTGTGCGTTACACATGACTCCTGCCCATTACACACGGCCCTGCACGTAACACACGGACCCTGTGCGTTACACATGACTCCTGCCCATTACACATGGCCCCTGCACGTAACACACGGACCCTGTGCGTTACACATGACTCCTGCCCATTACACGCGGCCCCTGCACGTAACACACGGACCCTGCACGTAACACACGACTTCTGCACGTAACACACGTACCCTGTGCGTTACACATGACTCCTGCACGTAACACACGGACCCTGCACGTAACACACGCCCCCTGTGCGTTACACATGACTCCTGCACGTAACACACGGACCCTGCACGTAACACACGCCCCCTGTGCGTTACACATGACTCCTGCACGTAACACACGGACCCTGCACGTAACACACACCCCCTGCACGTAGAACACACGGCCCTGCACGTAACACACGCCCCCTGCACGTAACACATGACTCCTGCACGTAACACACGCCCCCTGCACGTAGAACACACGGCCCTGCACGTAACACACGGCCCTGCACGTAACACACGGACCCTGCACGTAACACACGGACCCTGCACGTTACACACGGCCCCTGTGCGTTACACATGACTCCTGCCCATTACACATGGCCCCTGCACGTAACACACGGACCCTGTGCGTTACACATGACTCGTGCACGTTACACACGGCCCCTGCACGTAACACACGGACCCTGTGCGTTACACATGACTCGTGCACGTTACACACGGCCCCTGCACGTTACACACGGCCCCTGCACGTAACACACGGACCCTGTGCGTTACACATGACTCGTGCACGTTACACATGGCCCCTGCACTTAACACACGGCCCCTGTGCGTTACACATGACTCCTGCCCATTACACATGGCCCCTGCACGTAACACATGGACCCTGTGCGTTACACATGACTCGTGCACGTTACACACGGCCCCTGCACGTAACACACGGACCCTGTGCGTTACACATGACTCGTGCACGTTACACACGGCCCCTGCACGTTACACACGGCCCCTGCACGTAACACACGGACCCTGTGCGTTACACATGACTCGTGCACGTTACACATGGCCCCTGCACTTAACACACGGACCCTGTGCGTTACACATGACTCCTGCCCATTACACACGGCCCCTGCACGTAACACACGGCCCTGCACGTAACACACGCCCCCTGCACGTAGAACACACGGCCTTGCATGTTACACACGGCCCCTGCACGTTACACACGGACCCTGCCCGTTACACACGGCCCCTGCACGTAACACACGGACCCTGCACGTAACACACGGCCCCTGTGCGTTACACATGACTCCTGCCCATTACACATGGCCCCTGCACGTAACACATGGACCCTGTGCGTTACACACGGCCCCTGCACGTTACACACGGCCCCTGCACGTAACACACGGACCCTGTGCGTTACACATGACTCGTGCACGTTACACATGGCCCCTGCACGTAACACACGGACCCTGTGCGTTACACATGACTCGTGCACGTTACACACGGCCCCTGCACGTAACACACGGACCCTGTGCGTTACACATGACTCGTGCACGTTACACACGGCTCCTGCACGTTACACACGGCCCCTGCACGTAGAACACACGGCCCTGCACGTAACACACGTTTTAACAATTAATAGAACAATTGTCTGTGCAAGAGCTGAGAACCTTCCAGTGGGCCGGTACCACATCAGGACATTCCTTAGGGCCAACTATACTCACTGGGACCAACCAGCCCCAGTATCTAACATATGATCATCATTACCTTACTTTTCTGGGTTCTTTGGTATTAATATTATAGATTAAATAAACCTTTCCATATATTCAAGAACACTGGGGGCTCCAGCCAACGTAGCCCATGATCTACCCATAAACCATATCAATCGTGATACCCCATGCTCCTCCATCAGTCTCCAGTTATACCTCTGGTCATTGCCGCCAATCCCACTCCCAGTCTATGTCTTTGAGTAATTGTATTACCACCCACACTATAATACATGGGCCAGAGTGTAAACTGAATATAAATAAATAAAATAACCAAAATAGGTGATTTCTCCATGAGACATCTGGAATCTACGATCACAGGTTTAATCACTGTGGTTGACGTATTTTTTTTTTTATCCATTCTTTTTATTATTGAAGACAAGTTAACAAAATAACATTGCATAGAGTAATCGAAGAAAGAAAAGAACAACAGGGCAGTCAGGTTTTACAGTAACATCATTCACCAGCATCTTATCAAGGAAACTGCATGCAATTTGCATAAGGATCTTCCTGACTTCATTATTATCCTGTGCCTTGCCTATCCCTCTATGTCTTCAAACCTGTTTTTTTTTTGTGTTTTTTTTTTATTGTCTATCTCTTATCAGGTAATAAGTGTACAGAAACTGAAAAATATTAACATCAACTATGTCAACTTATAGGGGTAAAAAAAAAGGGGGGGGGGGGGGTAGTAAATACCTGGCATACTCTTCCAGTGCCGCGCCAGTTGAGATTCTACTGGTATGAGTGGTCATCCGAGCTCCCTCACGACCGCCATCCTTCGGCAATAGCTTCATCCCTTACTGTCCTAGTCATATCCCATCCTTAATGCTGTAGGCCGAGGTCAGCCATGGAGTCCAAATATTTTGGAATAGGGGGACCGTGTTCTGCAGGACATGGGACAGTCTCTCGTTTACCATAACATAGTTCATTTTCAAAATGATCTCTCCAGAGGTCAGTGTAGCAGCTTTCCACACTTACCGTATTTTTTCATGTATAAGACGATATTTAAAACAATATTTTTATTTTTTTTGTTCCCTGTAGCAATAAAAAGCAATTAACAATTTTCATATTTTTACTCCTGTGTTTACCCTACTCAGCATTACTTTTATTTGTACCCTACTCATACCATTACTAAGTCTTCCATTTATGCTTATATTACTGATATAATCACCAAGCCTTATCTTAAGTATATCCTAAAGAAACCATTATCCATCTCACTTGTATCTTCACAAGATCCATTCCATGCTCTAATAATATCTTTATCATTATCACGTCTTACTCTTATGTTACTTAGTTACTATTACCAGCCGTACTGATATATGTATCCTATCCTTATTGTTACCCAGTTCTTACTGATATGTTATTCTGCCAATACGATTACAAAGCATTATCCAACCTTACTCTTCTGTTATTCTACCTATACCTTTACCCGGCTGTACTGTTATCTATATCATATCCTTATCATTATCCAACCTTACTATTATGTTACTCTACCAATACTATTACCCCACTGTACTGTCCTATTTATGCTATCCTTATCATTATCAAGCCCTAATATAATGTTACTATTGAGCAGTATGTCTTTCCCATGAAAGCATTGACCCATAATTTATCATATATATATATATATATATATATATATATATATATATATATATATATATAAATATATAATATATTTATATATATACAGTGGATATAAAAAGTCTACACACCCCTGTTAAAATGTCAGGTTTCTGTGCTGTAAAAAAATTAGACAAAGATAAATCATTTCAGAACTTTTTCCACCTTTGATGTGACCTATAAACTGTACAACTCAATTGAAAAACAAACTGAAATCTTTTAGGTAGAAGGAAGAAAAAATATAAAAATAAAATAATATGGTTGCATAAGTCTGCACACCCTTAAACTAATACTTTGTTGAAGCACCTTGTGATTTTATTACAGCACTCAGTCTTTTTGGGTATGAGTCTATCAGCATGGCACATTTTGACTTGGCAAGATTTGCCCGCTCTTCTTTGCTCTGTCAGATTGCGAGGGCATCTCCTGGGCACAGCCCTCTTCAGATCACAATCGGATTCAGGTCTGGGCTCTGGCTGGGCCATTCCAAAACTTTAATCTTCTTCGGGTGAAGCCATTCCTTTGTTGATTTGGATGTATGCTTTGGGTCGGTGTCATGCTGAAAGATGAAGTTACTCTTCATGTTCAGCTTTCTAGCAGAAGCCTGAAGGTTTTGTGCCAATATTGACTGGTATTTGGAACTGTTCATAATTCCCTCTCTTAACTAAGGCCCCAGTTCCAGCTGAAGAAAAACAGCCCCAAAGCATGATGCTGCCACCACCATGCTTCACTGTGGGTATGGTGTTCTTTTGGTGATGTGCAGTGTTGTTTTTGCGCCAAACATATCTTTTGGAATTATGGCCAAAAAGTTCAACCTTGGTTTCATCAGACCATAACACCTTTTCCCACATGCTTTTGGGAGACTTCAGATGTGTTTTTGCAAAATGTAAGCTGGCTTTGATGTTTTCTTCGTAAGAAAAGGCTTTCGTCTTGCCACTCTACCCCATAGCCCAGACATATGAAGAATACGGGAGATTGTTGTCACATGTACCACACAGCCAGTACTTGCCAGATATTCCTGCAGCTCCTTTAATGTTGCTGTAGGCCTCTTGGTAGCCTCCCAGACCAGTTTTCTTCTTGTCTTTTCATCAATTTTGGAGGGAGCTCCAGTTCTTGGTAATGTCACTGTTGTGCCATATTTTCTCCACTTGATGATGACTGTCTTCACTGTGTTCCATGGTATATCTAATGCCTTGGAAATGCTTTTGTATCCTTCTCCTGACTGATACCTTTTATTAATGAGATCCCTCTGATGCTTTGGAAGCTCTCTGTGGACCATGGCTTTTGCTGTGGGATGCGACTAAGAAAATTTCAGGAAAGACCAACTAGAGCAACTGAACTTTATTTGGGGTTAATCAGAGGCACTTTAAATGATGGCAGGTGTATGCTGACTCCTATTTAACACGATTTGGAATGTGATTGCTTAATTCTGAACACAGCTACATCCCCAGTTATAAGAGGGTGTGCAGACTTATGCATCCACATTATTTTTCTTTTCTTTTTTTTTCTTCCGTCCACCTAAAAGATTTTAGTTTGTTTTTCAATTGAGTTGTACAGTTTATTGGTCACATTAAACGTGGAAAAAGTTCTGAAATGAATTAACTTTGTCTCATTTTTTTACAGCACAGGAACCTTACATTTTAACAGGGGTGTGTAGACTTTTTATATCCACTGTATATACATACATACATAATAGGTTGGTGAATATATATATTTATATATATTGGGGGGTATTGACAATTTTAAAAAAGAAATAAAAAAGGAATTTTTTGAGGGGCACTGTAATAATGGCCCCCCGAGCGGGGCCCCAGTGCATTGCCCAGGGGCTTCTGGGCTTGCTTCTTCCTGTCCTGAGAGTAGAGTTGAATTATCCCTCCAGATTATTTTGGACTCCTACTCCCATATCCTTATCATTATCCAGTCTTACTATTATGTTACTCTATTCATACTATTACCCAGCTCTTATGTTACTATGTTACTATGCCTATACCATTACACTTTAGTCTTTACCCCAATCATATAATGACCCGGTTATTATTCTGCGCATAATATTCCCCAACCTTACTCTTACTTTTACCTAAACCAATGACTTTTGCCCATATTTACATATATAAAATTTGTCATCTTTACTCTTATCTTTGAGAAGCCTGTAATAAGCAAGTAACTCGCAGAGCTAGGGGCCGCATGAAATGGTAAATAGTGAGAATTCTGTCCGTCCATATCTGGCCTCGCTTGGTGTTAGATAAATCGCACCCACAGCAGTAACCAAGTCCATTGGACGGTATCAGCCAATCAGCCAATCTACACATACAACTTATCTGATAAGTAGCGTACCCATACACAGGTCCAACTTTACATTTTTGGTGCCCGTAGGCTGTGAACGTCATGGTGCCCCTATGCATACCCCATGTATGTGCACATCAATATTTCGACTTGTGTCACTAAGGCAAACAAATCCTGTAAGTAACTCTGTGTAAAGAAAACAAGCCTCGAGTGACATGGTTCCCCCTAGTAACAGGCACTCCTGGGGGCAACTGCCTTGTCTGCCTAATGGGACATCTGACCATGCTCATACTATTACTCTAATCCAGACTCCGGTCATACAATTAGTCTAATACAGACTCTGCTCATAACGTTAGGTGATCCAGACTCTACTCATACTAATACTCTACTCCAGACTCTACTCATATCATTACTCTACTCCAGACTCTACCCATACCATTACTCTACTCAAACTCTACTCATACCAATACTCTACTCCAGACTCTACTCATATCATTACTCTACTCCTGACTCTACTCATACCATTACTCTACTCCAGACTCTACTCATACCAATACTCTACTCCAGACTCTACTCATATCATTACTCTACTCCAGACTCTACCCATATCATTACTCTACTCCAAACTCTACTCATATCATTACTCTACTCCAGACTCTACTCATATCATTACTCTACTCCAGACTCTACTCATATCATTACTCTACTCCAGACTCTACTCATATCATTACTCTACTCCTGACTCTACTCATACCATTACTCTACTCCAGACTCTACTCATACCAATACTCTACTCCAGACTCTACTCATATCATTACTCTACTCCAGACTCTACCCATATCTTTACTCTACTCCAAACTCTACTCATATCATTACTCTACTCCAGACTCTACTCATATCATTACTCTACTCCAGACTCTACTCATATCATTACTCTACTCCAGACTCTACTCATACCAATACTCTACTCCAGACTCTACCCATATCATTACTCTACTCCATACCTTAGTCTTCATCCCATAGCATTACAAAATCTAACTCTTCCCTTTACCTGACTTGTATAGTTACCAATCTTTGAGCCCCATTTAATTTAGGTTTAGGGAGATCCGGAGGCCCATAAGTGAGGTCGCAAGCTAATTTGCTATTTAATTGGCGTCTTTTTTGCGGGCTTGGAACGGCTTCTGAGTTGTGAGCTTGAAAAAATGGAAATGGTTAAACTTGTAACTTGCAGCCAGCCTCCAGAAGCCTTTGTTCCTTCCCGTCCTCAAGAGTTACGATGGCTATAATCGCTATTCAACTGCTGAATTTCCCCAAGGACGCAAACGTATCCACACCCGTAAACGGCAAATGAAGGAGAAAATCCTATTCGTAGCACGGTAAATGCAAATATAAAATTAATACTACACTGTAAATAACGGGAAAGAGATGCTAGACATTAGAATTAATTGCACAACAGTCCCAAGCTCGCAAATTTCCATGAAATAAAAATTATTTTTATGTATCATTTTGGGGTTAAATCGATCTCGGGTATCAATGAGTCAATCCATATCAGACCACCCACATGGACTAGAACAGTATTGGCATTTATTTTCATAATTCTGTAGTTTGTGAGTCTGATCGCATATCAGACCCCTGAACCCAATTGATTGACATGTAACCTCCATGTTTTACTGCCGTAATAATGACAGTCTCATTTTCTATTGGCTGATTTGAAATGGGCGGTTACGGGCTTGCTTAATTGATCATGTTCCCGCCCTGAACTGCTACAAACCAGTGCATGGTTTACAGTTTTGGCTTTGGGCCAGTAACTTGTGGGCTTGATCAATTGAAAAGCATCGTAATTGGAGACGAATGGGAGTTCGCAAAACACCTGCAGACATTCGGCTGTTTCCATGAAATAAAAATTATTTTCATGTATCATTTCGGACCACCCACATTCTTCCCTTTACCTGACTTGTATAGTTACCAATCTTTGAGCCCCATTCAATTTAGGTTTCGGGAGATCCGACAGTTACGGGCTTGGAATTGAATGTGGCTCCGTGTCTTAGGTGGTCAAAACATAAAAAATGCTGTTAAATACAATTGAATTTAAATGACTGATAAAGTCCCTGCGTTGATAACATAAATGTCCAAGCTCCTTATCCACGTCACACGTTCCAGTCAGAGGTTTGGGGGGTTTCTGTGTAATTAACGAGCTCATTGGGAGTTAAGTGAAAAAACATGTTTAGAGAAGCGTTGATGAGTCATTGAACTCGCTCTTGAAACGATTCTTCTCTCTTTGTCCGCGTCAAGTTCTTGCATCCTGAGGAGCGGCGTCTGCCTGGGGACTCGGCCTCTGAACATGGCGGCACTAATGCAGGATTGGCTCATATCTTATTTAATAGCTCACATTTCACCTCCATCGTACACAAATCACAATCCGGCTACATTTGGTAAATACTAGACCTAAACTGGAATGATGTGTTTAGTAAAAGTAGAAACTTAGTACTTATTATTATTATTATTATTATTACTATCGACTTGCCCGTCAAAAAATGACGGTCAATAAAAGAATGTGAGTGTACTGTGTGCCTCAACTATATAGACCCCTCTAACACACTATTTAACGCATGTAATAACACTATAAGTGCCATGAGGGTCATCCAGGACCCACATGACCCAAAGTCTAAGCACTACACCATTTTAACCCGGTCACTTATGGCGGTCTATCCAGGCCCTCATAAGCCTCTATTTAACTCCACCAGTCCCATAAGGGTATATTATGACGATTATGGGCCTGTTACAACCCAACATTAACCACATAAGTGCCATGACAGTCCTCAAGGACCATCATGACACTAAGTATAAACACTACACTGCACTATACCCCCAATAAAACATTAAATATCAACTAAACAGCCTCTACACTAACCTATTAACACCTACACTACCTACCTACATTACACTACCTACCCCCTAATAACCCCCTCCCCACCACTGTAATTACAGAAATCCAAAAAACTAAAGTCATCAAAAATCAAAAATCTACATTACATAAAATAAAAAAAACTAAAATCACCAAAAATAAAAAATGTACATTACAGAAAAAAAAAAAACCTGTCACAAAAAATAAAAAAGGAACATTACAGAAAATAAAAAAATACATTACAACCCCCCCCCCCACTACAGTAATAAAAAACATTTCACACCTGAAAAGGAAATACATATAATACATACAATACAATACATATAATACATACAATACAATACACCCCTATCCAATATACATCCCCCTATGTAATATACATCCCCCTATGTAATATACATCCCCCTATCTATCTAATATACAATAAATACTATCTATGTACTATACATCCCCCTATCTATCTAATATACAGTACATGCTATCTCTATATAGCAACCCTAATTCTAAGCTACAATAAAATAATTAAGACCACTTACCTTTGAGATGTTTCTTCAGATCACCAACCTAGGGAAAAAAAGGTTAAAAAAATTCCCCGGGCATGAATGACTGAGACAGTGCAGTGTTGGGGTTACATTCCCTGTGCATGGGTGACTGAGCCAGGGCAGTGTTGGGGTTACATTCCCCGGACATGAGTGACTGAGCCAGTGCAGTGTTGGGGTTACATTCCCTGGGCATGAGTGACTGAGCCAGTGCAGTGTTGGGGTTACATTCCCTGGGCATGAGTGACTGAGCCAGTGCAGTGTTGGGGTTACATTCCCCGGGCATGAGTGACTGAGCCAGGGCAGTGTTGGGGTTACATTCCTCGGGCATGAGTGACTGAGCCAGGGCATTGTTGGTGTTACTTTCCCCGGGAATGAGTGACTGAGCCAGTGCCGTGTTGGGGTTACTTTCCCCGACATGAGTGACTGAGCCAGTGCCATGTTGGGGTTACATTCCCCGGCATGAGTGACTGAGCCAGTGCCATGTTGGGGTTACATTCCCTGGGCATGAGTGACTGAGCCAGTGCCGTGTTGGGGTTACATTCCCCGAGCATGAGTGACTGAGCCAGTGCAGTGTTGGGGTTACATTCCCTGGGCATGAGTGACTGAGCCAGTGCCATGTTGGGGTTACATTCCTCCAGCATGAGTGACTGAGCCAGTGCCGTGTTGGGGTTACATTCCCCCGGGCATGAGTGACTGAGCCAGTGCCATGTTGGGGTTACATTCCTCCAATATGAGTGACTGAGCCAGTGCAGTGTTGGGGTCACATTCCCTTGGCATGAGTGACTGAGCCAGTGCCATGTTGGGGTTACATTCCCTGGGCATTAGTGACTGAGCCAGTGCAGTGTTGGTGTTACATTCCCTGGGCATGAGTGACTGAGCCAGTGCAGTGTTGGGGTTACATTCCCCGGGCATGAGTGACTGAGCCAGGGCAGTGTTGGGGTTACATTCCTCGGGCATGAGTGACTGAGCCAGGGCAGTGTTGGGGTTACATTCCCTGGGCATTATTGACTGAGCCAGTGCAGTGTTGGTGTTACATTCCCTGGGCATGAGTAACTGAGCAAGTGCAGTGTTGGGGTTACATTCCCCGGGCATGAGTGACTGAGCCAGGGCAGTGTTGGGGTTACATTCCCGGACATGAGTGACTGAGCCAGGGCAGTGTTGGCGTTACATTCCCTGGGCATGAGTGACTGAGGCAGGGCAGTGTTGGGGTTACATTCCCTGGGCATGAGTGACTGAGCCAGTGCCATGTTGGGGTTACATTCCTCCGGCATGAGTGACTGAGCCAGTGCCGTGTTGGGGTTACATTCCCCGGGCATGAGTGACTGAGCCAGTGCACTGTTGGGGTTATATTCCCCGGGCATGAGTGACTGAGCCAGTGCCATGTTGGGGTTACATTCCTCCAATATGAGTGACTGAGCCAGTGCAGTGTTGGGGTCACATTCCCTGGGCATGAGTGACTGAGCCAGTGCCATGTTGGGGTTACATTCCCTGGGCATTAGTGACTGAGCCAGTGCAGTGTTGGGGTTACATTCCCTGGACATGAGTGATTGAGCCAGTGCAGTGTTGGGGTTACATTCCCTGGGCATGAGTGACTGAGCCAGTGCAGTGTTGGGGTTACATTCCCGGGCATGAGTGACTGAGCCAGTGCAGTGTTGGGGTTACATTCCCTGGGCATGAGTGACTGAGCCAGTGCAGTGTTGGGGTTACATTCCGCGGGCATGAGTGACTGAGCCAGGGCAGTGTTGGGGTTACATTCCCGGGCATGAGTGACTGAGCCAGGGCAGTGTTGGGGTTACATTCCCTGGACATGAGTGATTGAGCCAGTGCAGTGTTGGGGTTACATTCCCTGGGCATGAGTGACTGAGCCAGTGCCGTGTTGGGGTTACATTCCCCGGCATGAGTGACTGAGCCAGTGCCATGTTGGGGTTAGATTCCCTGGGCATGAGTGACTGAGCCAGTGCCGTGTTGGGGTTACATTCCCCGAGCATGAGTGACTGAGCCAGTGCAGTGTTGGGGTTACATTCCCTGGGCATGAGTGACTGAGCCAGTGCCATGTTGGGGTTACATTCCTTCAGCATGAGTGACTGAGCCAGTGCCGTGTTGGGGTTACATTCCCCGGGCATGAGTGACTGAGCCAGTGCAGTGTTGGGGTTATATTCCCCGGGCATGAGTGACTGAGCCAGTGCCATGTTGGGGTTACATTCCTCCAATATGAGTGACTGAGCCAGTGCAGTGTTGGGGTCACATTCCCTTGGCATGAGTGACTGAGCCAGTGCCATGTTGGGGTTACATTCCCTGGGCATTAGTGACTGAGCCAGTGCAGTGTTGGTGTTACATTCCCTGGGCATGAGTGACTGAGCCAGTGCAGTGTTGGGGTTACATTCCCCGGGCATGAGTGACTGAGCCAGGGCAGTGTTGGGGTTACATTCCTCGGGCATGAGTGACTGAGCCAGGGCAGTGTTGGGGTTACATTCCCTGGGCATTAGTGACTGAGCCAGTGCAGTGTTGGTGTTACATTCCCTGGGCATGAGTAACTGAGCAAGTGCAGTGTTGGGGTTACATTCCCCGGGCATGAGTGACTGATCCAGGGCAGTGTTGGGGTTACATTCCCGGACATGAGTGACTGAGCCAGGGCAGTGTTGGCGTTACATTCCCTGGGCATGAGTGACTGAGGCAGGGCAGTGTTGGGGTTACATTCCCCGGGCATGAGTGACTGAGCCAGTGCACTGTTGGGGTTATATTCCCCGGGCATGAGTGACTGAGCCAGTGCCATGTTGGGGTTACATTCCTCCAATATGAGTGACTGAGCCAGTGCAGTGTTGGGGTCACATTCCCTGGGCATGAGTGACTGAGCCAGTGCCATGTTGGGGTTACATTCCCTGGGCATTAGTGACTGAGCCAGTGCAGTGTTGGGATTACATTCCCGGGCATGAGTGACTGAGCCAGTGCAGTGTTGGGGTTACATTCCCTGGACATGAGTGATTGAGCCAGTGCAGTGTTGGGGTTACATTCCCTGGGCATTAGTGACTGAGCCAGTGCAGTGTTGGGATTACATTCCCGGGCATGAGTGACTGAGCCAGTGCAGTGTTGGGGTTACATTCCCTGGGCATGAGTGACTGAGCCAGTGCAGTGTTGGGGTTATATTCCGCGGGCATGAGTGACTGAGCCAGGGCAGTGTTGGGGTTACATTCCCTGGGCATGAGTGACTGAGCCAGTGCAGTGTTGGGGTTACATTCCCTGGGCATGAGTGACTGAGCCAGTGCAGTGTTGGGGTTACATTCCCTGGACATGAGTGATTGAGCCAGTGCAGTGTTGGGGTTACATTCCCTGGGCATGAGTGACTGAGCCAGTGCAGTGTTGGGGTTACATTCCCGGGCATGAGTGACTGAGCCAGTGCAGTGTTGGGGTTACATTCCATGGGCATGAGTGACTGAGCCAGTGCAGTGTTGGGGTTACATTCCGCGGGCATGAATGACTGAGCCAGGGCAGTGTTGGGATTACATTCCCGGGCATGAGTGACTGAGGCAGTGCAGTGTTGGGGTTACATTCCGCGGGCATGAGTGACTGAGCCAGGGCAGTGTTGGGGTTACTTTCCCCTGGCATGAGTGACTGAGCCAGTGCAGTGTTGGGGTTACATTCCCCGGGCATGAGTGACTGAGCCAGTGCAGTGTTGGGGTTACATTCCCCCGGCATGAGTGACTGAGCCAGGGCAGTGTTGGGGTTACATTCCCGGGCATGAGTGACTGAGCCAGGGCAGTGTTGGGGTTACATTCCCCCGGCATGAGTGACTGAGCCAGTGCAGTGTTGGGGGTTACATTCCCTGTGCATGAGTGACTGAGCCTGGGCAGTGTTGGGGTTACATTCCCCGGGCATGAGTGACTGAGCCAGGGCAGTGTTGGGGTTACATTCCCCCGGCATGAGTGACTGAGGCAGTGCAGTGTTGGGGTTACATTCCGCGGGCATGAGTGACTGAGCCAGGGCAGTGTTGGGGTTACATTCCCCCGGGCATGAGTGACTGAGCCAGGGCAGTGTTGGTGTTACATTCCCCGGGCATGAGTGACTGAGCCAGGGCAGTGTTGGGGTTACATTCCCTGGACATGAGTGACAGAGCCAGGGCAGTGTTGGGGTTACATTCCCGGGCATGAGTGACAGAGCCAGGGCAGTGTTGGGGTTACATTCCCTGGGCATGAGTGACAGAGCCAGGGCAGTGTTGGGGTTACATTCCCTGGACATGAGTGACTGAGCCAGGGCAGTGTTGGGGTTACATTGTTTTTCTTCAATGTTCGTTCCAAATGGAAATTTTCATCCATCTCTATTAAAGGACCACTGCCACGCGCTAACATAGGGGGATAGGGATTGATTTTTAATATATTTCATACACAATGTTTTAGAAAATCCATATTCATTATTAAACTTACTTTCCAAACAGCAATAAGTTGACCTTCAATTGAGTTGCTTGTCTCCACCCCTAGAACATCAGTCCAGAAGGGTCAGCTGATCATTTAGTAGCAGCAGATAGAGGATGGTCACATTGGCTTGCCGCCCAGTGAGAGTAGATCCCACTCCTTGAGTACCTTATAAAGGGTGGAGGCAATCAACTGGAGGTTTACAAGTAAATAAGCTTAATAGAAGACGTTCCTTTCCAAAATCATTGAGTAGGAAATGAAAAGGTAATTAAATGTAACTACTGTTGTTTTACTTGTATATTAATTATTTGTTTGTATAATGTTATGCTCTTCCAATAAGAAATATATTTGTAAAAGAAAACCATATATAAAAACATATATTTATATCAAAGTAAAATGATTAATATTAATATGGAATCAGCTCCTTTTTGACATAATCTGAACAATGACTGTAAATATACACAAGTCTAATTAACATAATAACACAGTAATGTCCTGGATACATTGTATACGTCCTGACAGTATGAAGCTGACAAAGCTCCTCATTATTTTGCGGCCGGTCATCTTATGGTTAGTGGGGACATCACAATGACCGCCATCATTTGGTCAGGATACTTTGTCCCAGTTGCTCCGGGCTCCTCTCCTGTCTCTGACTGACCAGGAAAACAGCCGGGACAGGAAATCAATTTAAAACATTTCACAATCTCACATCAAGGGCATCTCCAGACGCGGCGCTGGGACTTACCGCAAATAATTCATTAGCTCTGTCATGAGGCCAGAATATAGGTCAGATCTTCCTGCGCACTCTCACTGCCGCTGCCATGTGAAGGTGCTGTCCCACTAGGGAAGGACAGTCACCGGAATTCATGAAGAACCATCACATTAGTGAAGTATTAACAGCGTCGGTGTATAAGCCATGATAAGAAGCATTATTATAGAGCATTAGAGCATTTACTGTTAATTGAAGGAAGATTAAGTTGTTTTTTTTATCTATAGATAGATGGGGAGGGAGGGAAAAAGATAGGTGAGGAGGATTTGTTGTATAATTGGCTCTTATTGAATAAAAAATCATGCTTAGAAACAGGAAGCTTCCAACAATAACGGCAAATCTTCTCTTGCAGAAATGTAAACACGCCACTCATAACCTTCCCCAAAGTATCAGATGATTTCCAGCACCATGTTACTTATTATGTTCCTTATTCTCTGAGACTCAACATTTTGAAATAAACTGATTGTTTCTTTTATTATACATATCATATATATAGTTGTGGATCTTACGAATGTTGGTCACGTTTACGATGTTGGTCACGCACTTGCGGCCCTCGCAAAGCGGGGCTGCAATGAGCGCCAAAAGCGTTTATTGCGGGCATTGTGATGAGCGCCACAGGCACACATTGCGCGGCCCATGGGACTTAGGCTGCAATGAGCGCCGAAGGTACAGCATACCCAGCCTTAAAATGTTATTCCTGTCATCTTTGACGGGCAAGTACCCAGTTATTATATATTAGACTAGCGAATTGCCCGTCAAAAAATGACGGCAATGAAATCGTAAGGTAGCTAATGCTTGCAAGGTCGTAATGTCTGTTAACGTGTTTCGTATGGTGTTTGCGTGTGTAGCCTCTTTTTCGTTTTGTTCGGCGGCCATTTTTTCTCTCGCATATGACATTTTTTATTGTCCAAACTGTTTTATTTTTATTGAAAGGAAGGTCTAAGTTGCATTTTTGAGGTCCTGGATGCTCCCTGTTTGTGTAGGTAAGCTTTTTATGTATGTCTTGTGTGTATGTATTGTGTTTTTAATGTTGTAATGTTCGCGAGTTGCGTCCGAGTGTTGCGAGTCCGTAATGTGTGTGAACGTGTGTCGTATGTTGTTTGCGAGTGTCGTAATGTGTGTACCGTGTTATTTGCGTTGCAACGGGCCGTACGCTGCGGGCAAGGGCATGGAGGTCTGCTGCCTCTCTCCAGCGGCGGGGTATTGTGGGGAGGAGGTGGCTGCAGGGTCTCAGCGTGGAGCAACGGTCCGTACGCTGCGGGCAAGGGCCTCAGTTGCTGGGATGGAGCGCCTTCGGCTCGCAGCCCTCGCAGCCCTTCGCTAGGCGAGCCCGCAAGCGTGAGCAACGGCCCGTACGCTCACAACTATATATGTGATGTTCTCGTGAGACTCTCTCAAGCTAACTCCCAACTTAATATCAACTAGTATGTGTGAGCATCCATACCAAACAGTGGGCCATATCTACTAAAGTCTGAAGTGCTGGAGAACTGTTGATGATGTCAACTTTTAGTACATGTACTTCTTAGGATAACATAGGAATCAAATCGTCAACAGATCTCGGACACTTCTCCCTTTAGTACATGTGACCTGTATATCCCGAAAGCAATGGGAGCAGCGACTATTAAGTCACTACTACTAGGAGTTCCCGGGGAGACCTGTTTAAGACATTTTTTGATAATTAGATAAAAACACCAAGCAAAGAAGATTCATTCCTGAGGCCAAGTTACCCTGCAATTGGACACCCACTCCTGAAAAAGCTAAGCAATCCCACCTGCCCCATATTATTCTCTTTTTATCTGCCCCTGCCTGGATTTACACTAATTTAGATTTCCCTGACCTGGTAACCCTTGCACCAGCTTGTTAGGTCCTTGTACCACCATTGTCCTACCCTAGAACCACCCGCATGTACTGTCCTGTCACCACTCTTGTCATGTCCTTGCACCACCATTGTCCTACCCTAGAACCACCCGCATGTACTGTCCTGTCACCACTCTTGTCATGTCCTTGCACCACTATTGTCCTACCCTAGAACCACCCGCATGTACTGTCCTGTCACCACTCTTGTCATGTCCTTGCACCACCATTGTCCTACCCTAGAACCACCCGCATGTACTGTCCTGTCACCACTCTTGTCATGTCCTTGCACCACCATTGTCCTGCCCTTTCCAGGGGCAGAGCTACCAGTTGTGCAGGTGGTGCAATGCACCAGGGCCCTTTCAGGGGTGTGTGTGGGAGGGGGGGGGGCAGTTCTTTAGCCCCTGTATCCTGATTCCTTTATCTCCAGCGACGCCTCGCTTTAGTTTGTAGCCTGTGAGCTGCGTCCTGGACCGGTCAGGGGTTTGGTCCCAATCTCAGGGCCCCTCTTGTATCTGTACTGTCATTAACCCTTTAACTAATGCAGCCATGAAACTGGAAGCTTTGTTGCCATTGACCCAACAGTTTAAAGCATTTTGGATAAAAGGGCCACAAAAATGTGAAATAAGAAAATAAATAGATGTGAAAAATGAAATTTCACTTCTGATGAACTTATGTTCTGTGCAAACAAAAACATTGATCCACATAAGAAAAACAGCCATGGGCCATTATATCTACCTGAGATGAGTCTCCTGAATTTGGGACACATTATTATTGCATTGTGAGGATCATTTCTTCCCTATTGTTAGTAGGAGGTTCTCTGTGTGGTTACGGCGCCGCATCCTCACATGACCAGGGTCTCACTTTTCCTTTAGAGGATTTCTTATGGACTCTCCTAATGTGGCAGCTGGAGAATGAGCAACGTTGGGATTGCGTGGGCGCCATAAATAGAGGAATAAATACCATATCATGCAGTCTCATTGGCTTTTATACATAAAATATTAGATTATATGCGACTGAAGCGCGGCGCGGAGAACAACGAAATATACAATGAATCACAGTTAGAAATATGTTATATATATATTAATATAATGTTATTATGCATCTAATGTCTCGAGAGACGTCATTATTGGCTCAGTAAAACAGACGGACTTTATTCAGAATATAACTATACGGAGCAGAATAACGCCATATCCGGGATACGTCTCGCAGACACTTTTCTGATGAAGCTCATTATTTTGGGCCGGTCATTTTATGGTTAGTGTGGACATCACAATGACCATCAACATTAGGTCTGGTCAGGATAAATTCACACAGTTTGCACGACAGCAGCCATCTTTGTGATGTCATCTCTGGGGTTCAGACGCTTCCAATAATTATTATTATGTACAATAGGAAGAGCGTTAAAGGTTGTGGGTCAGAACATTTGCTTCTCATTATGCCGTATACTCCCCTTCTGGATCATCTGGTGGACCTCAATGAAGCTGTGAGCTATACCATGTAGCCTCACCCAAGATGGCCAGCTCATAGCAGAGAGGTCAATCGTATTCCACTGGAGAAGAAACTGGCAACCCATTCCAGTATGTTTGCCAAGAAAACCTTAAGGTCACAGGGAGTCAGACATGACTGAATGACTGAACAACAAAACTTGTTGTATAGTGTTTCATCAGTCGGAAAGGATAACAACAGATTGGTGCTGATAGAAACATTGTTGGCAAATCACAAAAAACATTCCCACAATGCCACTGTCTTTATCATTGTGGGAAACCATCCCACCTGTGATTGGCTGAATAAATAATGTGACCGCAAAGTGTCAGACCTTGTTATCTCCCGTATGGAGGGGTCTTTCTAAGTTTTCTGTTTGTAGATGGCTGTTAAACCTGTTCCTGTCTTCTTGATTGCAACCTACTTGTGGTGAAGGAGCTTGTGTACTTCAATGAAGCTGTGAGCTATACCATGTCACCCAAGATTAGCAGGTCATAGCAGAGAGGTCAGACAAATCGTGGTTCACTGGAGAAGAAATGGGCACACACTTCAGAATCTTTGCTAAGAAAACCTTATGGATAAGCACAACCAGAGATATAACAAATATGCCTGGCGTCAATAGGTTCACGGAGAGTCGGACACAACTGAATGACTAAACAACAACAAAGCCTTTTCAGTTTCTCTTTAATAGAAGTGGGATATTGGTTTTCCCATGCACCATGTCTAAGTCAGGGTTATAGGGTGCTCCAGACGTGGACTCTTTGCTAACTTCCCGAGGAGCTCAGCTCTGCCCCACTGACGAGGCCCAACTAAGGAAGAAACATATGTCTGTGGTTTGCTGGATCACTCCAGACTGATATTCTCTTAGCAAGTTACTATGCCTATAGAACAAGACTGCATCCATATTGTCCGACCTCGGTATGTTGTTAGGTAGGTGAGATAGGTCGGTGATTCTACAACAATGAGTCTGTTTAATGATTATTCTCCGGCGGCTTTTAATGTGCGCCTCATTCATTTGGACAATTTCTTCTACATGGTAAGCCAGCCATTATGAATAAATCTTTTAAGCAGTGAATAAGTAGAACTGTGTGCTCCTCGCGACTGTGCACGTCTTGTTTGTGCACTTAGCCAGGTGGAAGCAGAGAGGCTCATTCATGAAGTCATCTGGGGTGATTCACCGCAGCGCTTCATTCTTGGTGCTGTGGTTTCAATGGATCTTAACTAGAACGGCTCAAATACAGCGAGAGGCGGCGAGGGAGGGGGCGGCGAGGGAGGGGAGGCGAGGGAGGGGGCGGCAGGTTCTCAGCAGTTGTGTTTTTGTGAATGAGAAATGATGTAATAATAGAGAGAAAATCTGTAGGAAGACTGGAAAATAAAACGAGAGAAGCCGAGATGAGTCGGAGATGAGGCGACAGCAAATATATGGCGCGGTGTATTATGTTTGTCACGGACGGATCAGGACCTTTAGAGGCTCTAAGCACCTACAAGATATTGGTGTCTCCATATATATCTAATTCAAAATATAAACAAAAATGCCCTATTACATTGCATATCATTATCGCCGTTATTACTATTTTATTATTATCTTTATTATTGTATATATATGTCTGTGATTTTTAATTTATTGTGGAAATCCGTTTTTGTGGGACCGGGTTCAGCTGCACCATGCTCAGTTTTGCACCATTTGGTCCATGGTAAATCCGGCAATGGGACATTTCTACGGTGCCCCCTTCCCTTGACGCCCTAAGCATGTGCTTATTTTGCTTAATAGTTAATCCAGCCTTGTAACTTATTGCAAGATAATACTAGAGTAGTGTAAAAGTAACACAACGGACAGGGTAAGGTATTAGTAACATTCGCTTATACCGGTATATATGTGGGGAAGACATGGCCACAACTTAATATATAACATCTGGGCTGGACACTTTCCCTAATTTATTATCTCGTATTCATTACCAAACCAAATATATAACAATGTGAATTATATAAAAATACAGAACAATGTAAAAAACAAATAATAATAATAATAAAGCCATAAAGTTCAAATTTGAGAATAAAAAATAAAATAAAATACATAAAGACCAGAGAATACCATTCTGGGGGTTAGAGAAAGCCTGAAGCTCTGGTATCTTCCACTTCACTCACCACAGATGATCTCCTCAACTCTTATGATGCAGCCAATAAAACACATTAAATCCCACAACCACTTTCAAGATGGCCGGCACACCCCAGGTGGGATTGTAATGACTTGAAAACAGTCTCTTCAGGACACCGTTGAACCTCTTCAGATCTTAGGGATCCAAATCCAGATATGGCCCAACTAGATGGATTGTAGTTAGTGGGGATGGTCTCGTAGGTGTTAATGGTGGTAGATCCATCACCCACATGTCTTGTCCTCTGTATAAAGATGTATAGTATGTATAGTATGTATAGTATGTGTAGTATGTGTACTATGTGTAGTATATGTAGTATGTGTAGTATGTGTAGTATGTGTAGTATGTGTACTATGTCTAGTATGTGTAGTATGTATAGTATGTGTAGTATGTGTAGTATGTGTAGTATGTGTACTATGTCTAGTATGTGTAGTATGTATAGTATGTGTAGTATGTGTAGTATGTATAGTATGTGTAGTATGTGTAGTATGTGTAGTATGTGTAGTGTGTATAGTATCTGTGGTATGTGTAGTATGTGTAGTATGTGTAGTATGTGTAGTATGTGTAGTATGTATAGTATGTGTAGTATGTGTAGTATGTATAGTATGTGTAGTATGTGTAGTATGTATAGTATGTGTGGTATGTGTAGTATGTGTAGTATGTGTAGTATGTGTAGTATGTGTAGTATGTGTAGTATGTGTACTATGTCTAGTATGTATAGTATGTGTAGTATGTGTAGTATGTGTAGTATGTGTAGTATGTATAGTATGTGTAGTATGTGTAGTATGTGTAGTATGTGTCGTATGTATAGTATGTGTAGTATGAGTAGTATGTATAGTATGTATAGTATGTGTAGTATGTGTAGTATGTGTAGTATGTGTAGTATGTATAGTATGTGTAGTATGTGTAGTATGTATAGTATGTACAGTATGTGTAGTATGTTTAGTATGTATAGTATGTGTAGTATGTGTAGTATGTGTAGTATGTGAGGTATGTGTAGTATGTGTAGTATGTATAGTATGTGTAGTATGTGTAGTATGTGAGGTATGTGTAGTATGTGTAGTATGTATAGTATGTGTAGTATGTGTAGTATGTGTAGTATGTGTAGTATGTATAGTATGTGTAGTATGTGTAG
>CM050167.1:3069449-3150167 GCA_027410445.1 Discoglossus pictus
AAATATCCCAAAATAAACAATAATCTTACCCTAAAGTCTGCAAAATGTCTTCAGTTAATGAGAAGGAATGACCCAGAAAACCCAAGATAAATTAGAATAAAACGCATAATTAGTTGTGGACGATCAGAGGCAGCTACAACAATGTATCTGTTTCCCTCTCACTGCTCGGGAGGCAGCCATTACACTGACATATGATTGGCTAGGACACAACTCTGCCCAGCTCATTGGCTAGAACGCTTTGCCTAAATTGGTTCCTTGGGGGTGGAGCTCACACAAGACATTTGGAACCACTGCAGTAAGGGAAGATTCACAGTTTTATTCCCAAGAAACAGCACATGCTCAGATCCTTCCTAGTTATGATTTTTTGCATGTATTGTTTTCAGTGTAAAGAAAAATCTGAAACAACTTAGACTCCAAGAATTAATTAGGTGGATTAGAATAATTACTCCCTGGGGTCTGAGCATGCTCAATCCTTTCACTTTCACATGACTTTACATAGCACATTCAGAGCCTCTTCTTCCATCACACCCCCATCCTTTAGCCAGTTCCTCTCATTCTTAATCCACGTTTCTCACCTTCCTTCCCCTTTACTTTCCATTTTTCCTTTATCTTCTTTCTCTTTCCTCTCGCCCCTTCAGTCCTTCAATCACGTGCGCCAGGGCGCTGCCAAGGGTAGCTCTCTAGTTATAATCACTCCTCTTTTCTCTGTGTTACATCTATACCAGAAGCGGATGCTGCAGAATACCAAGGATGGTCCCACGTGGTGGCTAAACCTTCAGGACTTTATATACATAACAGAGATAAATGGACATAAAGTGTCCCTGGAGGTTACGAGGTATATAATATCCCCGGGTATCTATTTACTTTTATGTACTTTATTTTACTAAGATCTGCTTCTAAGCTTCCCTAAAGTCAATCATATAGTCCCTGTGTGTGCCAGCCTTCGGCAGCTCATGAAGACACAGACTCTGCTGTACTGTCTCACACTAACCAATCAGTGACCATCTCTCAGTAACATTCTGCAACACGCAACAGAGACATGGTCTCTAATAGGCTAGAACCCTACACTGCACACCTAGTACTACAGAGTCTGTGTCTGCACTCACACTGCACTGAGGGCAGACCCATTCAGGGACTATTTGTTTACTTTTAGGTAGATCTTATAAGCACTTCTTAATGGCATAAAGTACATAAAAGCAAATACATACATGGGGATAATATATAGATAGTCACCCATCAGGAAGTAGGTGTCCAATTAATGGGTTACTCTGCAATTTATTAAATCTATTTCTATATCTGCAAGAAAAACTGTAGATAAAGTAGTGGGACCCAATGACATCGGTATGATAGTGAGTAACTGGGATCAGACAATACCGATAGAGCGCTGATCATGATCACTTGCCTGGAGCAGTCAACAGAAGAAATTCCCTGGGAGATTGTCTGTTAAATACAGGCAGAACAGTAATGGAGTAAATATATATATTGTCTTCTTGTTTCAGGCAAATTAATGTAGGACACAATACAACAAATAGTCCAATAAAATATCTGGAGTGTGTATCTCTTCAGATTTCCAGGTCTTCACTCTGCTCCAAGCGGTCACAAGCTCCAAGCTGCTGTCTCACTGTGTGTATCTTTCTCTGGCTCAGACAAACTGTCCATAAGCACCCCCCCCCCCCCATACTCCAGGTGCTTTCTTAATCAGGGCTGCCCAGTGCAGCTAATTAACTAAACAGGGAGGTTATCCCCACAGTCCTAATGAGGGAGGAGAGCTTTACATAAACCCCTTGTCACAATATATATTTATGTAAGGAATCATGGGAATGAAGACAATTACATAGTTATAGCACTATCCTAGAGCACTAGATTGGCCAACAAGCAAACAAACACTAACTAACTATGACTCAAACAGTTATGTTACTGCTCACTGGCTTGAGGGATAAGCCCCATTTAATTTTATTTACGATATTCTGCACTGGGACCTTAATTTGAAAAATAAAATGAATCATTGTACATTATCAAATAACCCAAATAACTATATATTTTGCTTGGTCCTGTAATGCCAGTGCTGCCCTATCCCGAATACTACGTGAACAAGTTAACTTGCTGCAGTTGGGATGCAAATGCCAATCTGCTTTATGTTCTTTGTGAATAAGGAACGTTGGGTGGTGCCAGTAGTTAGACTGTCTGTTCACAATTTATGACTAACCAGTATAAAGCCGGTATATTAGCAACAGTGATAGAGAAAGGTGATGATAAATAATGGGAGGTGTGAAACTACAACCAAAAACTTTTTAAAATCTTACTCAAGGGAGCAGTCCTTTGTCTTGCTTAGGGAATCAGAGAAGGGTACAAGTGTGCTGACTGCTTCATAAAAAACTCAATCCTTACTGTATTAAACATTAACTATAACTTCTGGATTGCAAACTTGTTGTGGTAAAGGGGTCTTGTGTCAATGAAGCTGTGAGCTATTATAATTATTATTGTTTATTTATAATGCGCCTACATATTCCGCAGCGTTGTACATAAGATAAGTTCCAGGCAAAGGTAAATACAAATCAAAACATAACAAAGCAATGAGGGCCCTGACTTTGTGCCTCGAATCCAGTGTCCATGGTGCTTTTCCCTGGATAGAAACTCACAGACTTACAATCTAAGGTATAGGTGGTAAAGGAGGGAGAGAGAGGTGATGAACGTGTTAGGGTGGAAGGGGATACGCTTCTTTAAAGAGATGCATTCCTTTTTAAGAGAGGTTTTAAATGTTTTGAGGAAAAAGGATAATCTGGTGGAGCGAGGCAGGGAGTTCCAGAGACTAGGGGCAGCACAAGAAAAGTCCTGGAGGCGAGAGTGAGAGGGGGTGACAAGAGTTGTAGAAAGAAGAAGGTCATTAGCAGAACGAAGAGGGCGGGTGGGGGAGTATTTAGAGATGAGAGCAGAGATGTAAGGGGGAGCGTTATTGTTGAGGGCTTTGTAAGTTAGGGTCATGATTTTAAATGTTGTTCTTGAGGCTAAGGGAAGCCAGTGGAGTGATGACAGAGAGGAGATGGCGACACTGAGCGTTGTGTACAGAAGATGAGTCTAGCAGAGGCATTCATAATGGATTGAAGTGGAGATAGTCGGGTGGTGGGTAGGCCAACAAGAAGCGAGTTGCAGTAGTCTAGTCGAGAGATGATGAGAGAGTGTATTAGGATTTTAGTTGTGTCTTGTGTAAGATAGTGACAAATTCTTTTAGAAGGCAAGCTATACCATGTAGCGTCACCCAAGATGGGCCAGTCATGGCAAAGATGTCAGACAAATCACTGTCCACTGGAGAAGGACCTGGCACCCACTCTAGTATCTTTGCCAAGAAAATCTCATGGATCAGCACAACCAGAAACACAGACAGATGTGCCTGGCATGCCGTGTCCATAATGTTAGTGAGAGTCGGACACAACTGAAGGGCTGAACAATAACTATAACTGAGGTATAGACCTTTCTGCGCTTTGGTCCCTGTTTCATTTTAATAATAATAACCAGTTGTACTAAATATAATTGCATATAATGATATGACTGCGCATGTATAATGTATTTGTCATGTATACTGTGTTCTTATACATAAGTAATATCCTATATAAGTATATAATGTATTATTTCCTGTCTCATATTACAGCAGCAAAGCTTATAGTAGAACGGGAGGAGATTTCCCTTGTGATGCGATTCTGTAGACATTTTACCGGAAACATATTATATCTGAAATGACCGTTGTGGTGGTAATGCTATAATATTGATTTTGGGGACTAAGTCTCAAATAAAGGGATTTTTATAGTCATTGTAGGCGACAAGGAGATTTGTGGTTAACTCTTTCACCCACAGACCATGTTCGATGGCTCCCTCATAATCATGTTTTGGTTCTTTTTTCTGTGGAAAGATAAATACGTCAAAGAGCAAAATTATGAATTCAAATGAAAATATACTTACAACGAAAGTATAAATTTTCTCAACTTAAAGGGACCCTGGAATGATTTTTTATCTATACTGAATTAGCAAAAGTATCTAAAAAATAAAACTTCCTGTCATAAGTTCCCCATGCAGCTCCGCAAGGAAGCAATGGCCCTGCTTATATTAAGATAAATAATAATGTACAAGAAAGGTATTATATTATGTCAGGAGTAATTAGTCAATAACTTATTTAAGATCCTCCTAGTTACATCTATGGTATTTCCAGTAGTAACATGCAGATGTGAGAGCTGGGCCATAAAGATGGCGGAGCGCCGGAGAATTGTGACAAAAACTGCTTTAAATCCCTTGGTCTGCAAGAAGATCAAATAAAACAATACAACAGGAAATGAAGCCAAACTGTTCACTGGAAGGTTCGATCATGAGGCTGAAGCTCAAATATTTTGTTCATATCATGAGAAGATGGGATTCCCTAGAGAAGGCTCTGGAAAGATTGAATGCACGCAAAGAAGGGCGGAGATGTCATTGAAGCATTGAACATGAGCTTGATGTTGTGGCTCACATATATGTTTAGCGTGTTGTGGTCATTGAGAACTGGACATGACTGAATGACTAAACAACATCAAATTTTACAGAAAGGCTACAGGGAATAATCTTCCAGAGTAAAGAATATGGGAATAGCTGAGGAAATAACAAGATTTGTTCCTATATGTTCTTAACGCCCATGAAGATGTTTGTATATAATAATAATCACATACAGAGAAGTTTATATACTGTAGGTGGGAAATCTGCAGATAAATGCACAAAACGCGTAAATTACCAATAACCAGACTAAAGCATAATATTCTGAATTTATCTTATTATTAAAAAGAGATCATAAAACTGGACAGAGCCGGCAGAAACCACCCAAAGAAGCTCGTATTGTGCAACGTCCAAATGTAAACTGTGCCGTCAAATCTTTCCCAAGTGAAATTCCAACAGCGAGGACCAGTCTCGGTGACAGCTGTTTGGAAAAGCTTTGGACGCCCTAAGTCTGTAACTATTTTAAAGTTAAAGTTTACAATCTCTGAGCCAGATCTCTGAGCCAGGGTGACTATTCTCATAAACGAAACATTTAAGATTAAACAGAATTCACTTTTATAAAACCTTGATAACTAAATAGCAATTTGATCCTTGAGAAACAACGTAACCGTCGCTAATCCCGTGAATGTGTCATTGCGTATGCGCTCAGGAAATCAGTCAGCGTCTGATCATATTGTAATTTAGTTACAAAACCACAAAGTTTATTAAAACAAGTTTGATCATTTAAAACAAACCAGGATTGTGTGAGACGAGACCTGAGCGACGAGAAGGAAACCTGACAATATAAAGTTTATTTTACATTAAAGCTCCACTTGATGTGATTTTCTATAATTATGAATATTTTAGTTGTTATTAATGTATTTATCTTCTTTACACAAACTAAACCCCGGATTGTATCAGCTTATTGTATCACATTTCCTGCCTGAAAATTAACAACTACAGCGGTTTTACAATCATATGACTGCTTGTACAACCTTCCTGTGAGATTTTGTTGTTGTTTAGTCATTCTGTCATGTCTTACTCTCCATGACCCTATGGACCACAGCATGCCAGGCGCATCGGTCAGCCACTGCCCCATCAAGCTCATGTTCATTGCTTCATCTATCCATCTCCACCTCTGCCGTTTCAGTCTTCATGTGCCTTCAATCTTTCCCATCATCAGGGTCTTCTCTAGGTGTAGCGGAACCCATCACTGTTTTAAACTGTTTTATGATTATTATGGTTAAAATATGATCCTACTATATATATATTGGTTGATGTTCTACAGAATATATTGGCTCAGAATATTAGCCAGACTTTTGCAGACCTAGGCTAATAGATAATCCTGTTACAGAGATTCAAGAGATAAGAAAGTTGTAAAGGATCCTTGCATTTTCCAAAGTGTTTTCATTCTCTGATAAGAACAAAGAATGATCTAATTAATGTCTGATTGTATCCAAGTTGCCAGGGAGGTGTGACTCACCTATTGTCCTATATGTGTATTGTGTGGGGGATATGTGCAATGTCTGTGTGTTATGTGTAAAAACATACTTTTACTAACTTTTGAACCCCTGGTCTGATTCATGCCATTTTTGTATATGTTGTTCCCCTGGGTGAGAGATATTGAATGGTGCGGGACTTAAAGGTGTACCCCCTGTATTTGGGGTACATCCAGAATGTGGTTAAAATTGTGTCTGTTTTAATTGTGTTACCTGTTATCTGAGGGGAGGAGACGTGGGGGTTAAACCATGTAGATAATTGGCTGTGATAATTATGTAGGTGTAGCCTTCAGAGGACACCATTGCATAAAAGGAGATTCCCTGTCATTAAAAGATAGTTCTACTTGACCCTTCAAAACGTAGCATCGTCTCGTTCTTTGGGGGGGATTTATGGTACCGTTACTCTGCCACATTTTACTGCACTCCTGGATTATACAATGGGATATCGTGGATGGGAATAAACATTTCATTACTGCACAGCACCTTGCTTCAGAAAAGGACATCTCCAACGGCTGGTACCCTCTCACTACCGGGGTAGCCGTTACATTGGATGGCAGTGGTGGGATGGTCCTTTTCATCCCCAACGCAAGTGCTGAATGGAATCCCAGTACGCTAAACTGAAAAGATCCACACTAAAGGATCTCTTGGAAACCAGAGGAAGGAGTGCCAGCAACCGACCACGGAGAGAGCTGATAGCTGACTTACTGGAGCTGGACGAGATGGATCGATCCATGGAGGTCGTGGACCAACCTTCCCCTGCCAGCGAGGAGGAGGAAATTACAAACCTGGTTCAGCGGAGATTATCCATGTACCCAGCAACATCCGTGGAGCTAATAGATCAGCTGTTCCGGGAAGCGAGAACGGAGATACAAAATAGGAGGGGGCACGAACTTGAACTGGCAAGAGCTAGACAACCCCTGGCACATACAGTTCATACTCCCCCACCCGCTGCTACAGTAAAGAAAATACCCTTCACTGCCTTCAAAGCGTTTGTGGAAAGTGAGGAAGAAATTGATGGATATTTGGCTGACTTCGAGAGGCAGTGCTCACTACACCAGGTACCACCAGACCAATGGGTCACTATTTTGGCTGGAAAGCTATCAGGAAAAGCAAATTAGGCTTTTCGGGCGCTTACTGAGGAAGATATTGCGCAGTATCGCTGGGTGAAGGCTGCACTGCTCACCAGATATGCCGTCACCCCAGAAACTTATCGCCGCCGCTTCAGGGAGTCTAAAAAGAAGTCTGCAGACTCCCACATGGAATGGGCCAGCAATATACAAAGGGTGGCATCACATTGGGTGCGAGGGTGCAATGCCAACACAGGAGAGGAAGTACTACAGCTATTCCTGATGGAACATTTCTTCCAAGATCTGGCGGCAGACATACAGGATTGGGTGAGAGATCGTCGCCCTGCTAACTTAATCGAGGCAGCACGGCTAGCGGACGAATACGCAGAGTCCAGAAAGGTGAGCCAAGGGTCCACACGACCAACCTCTAGAGCAGAGCCACGCACCTCAATGCCCGCTGCAAGCACAGAATTTCGGGCCCCAGTACCCCCAGGACCGCCACAACCTCAGGTGTCTAACCACCAACCCCAGGATTCTTACAAAATTACGTGCCATCGCTGCGGCAACCCGGGGCACATTGCTCGTTATTGCCCCTTGGGATCAGCCAATAACAACTGGAGGCGCCCGACCAATAACCCAGAGATCCCTTTATCACGTACCTCTGCTGCTCACTGCCTGGAAACCAAAGGGAGCCCTGAGGAGTGTTTGGGCATCCTGTACGAGGCAAACCCCATACAAGCTGCATCCCCAGACAACCGCCAGCATCACCGCCAGGAGGTGCGTGTAAATGGACAGGTAGCACAAGGCCTAAGGGACACTGGCGCTACCATCACGTTGGTGCAGAAACATCTTGTGAAACCGGAGCATGTATCTACCCGTACTGTTGCTGTCCGTGTCGCAGGGGGGGCTGTTTTTCGCTTACCCACCGCCCGGGTACACTTGGATTGGGGAGTCGGGTCGGGAAAGACCACAGTAGGCATCATGGACAATTTACCTGCTGAGGTTGTGCTGGGCAATGATATTGGCCCTCTAGCCTCAGCCTTTTTACCCACGACTGCTGCTGCTTGTCCCGTGACCACCCGCTCACAGACCCGTACCGAGGACGATCCTACAACAGGTCGGGAGACCCAGGTAAGCCACAAGCAGACACTTAGCACTAATGCCACAGAGAGACCCATAGCGTGGGACACCCCCGAAGAGCTTGTGAAGGAAACTAGACAGGACCCCACCCTCCAAAAGTACCGAGCATTAGCCGACAATAGAGGGGATGAGCGGGAATGTTTTATATGGAAAGGGGTTTCTATGGGACAGAGATTGTTTCCCACCTTTTGGACATTGGGATACTGGACTGTTGGGATGGGATCCTGGATTTTTTTGGGTGGGTGTACAGGAGAAGAACAGTGGGCCCTGTGCAATAGCGGCCCGGCCACGAGCTGGGGGAGGAATGTACTCTACAACTTGGGATGGTTTTGCTAAAGGACTTCAGTTCATTTGGAAGGCTGATGCTTTTCTGCCTAATTATTTAATTGTCTGAAACCAGTTTGTAAAATGTATTTTTCCTCTCCTTGAAATGTTTATTGCAGTAATGCTGATGGGTTGTCAAACTAGAGAATTGACCAACAAATACTTTTGTCCGGACATCCCCAGGCCGATCCGTTGGGATCAGACCGTGTATGCCGGCTTATGGTCACGGGGGAGGTGTGTAGCGGAACCCATCACTGTTTTAAACTGTTTTATGATTATTATGGTTAAAATATGATCCTACTATATATATATTGGTTGATGTTCTACAGAATATATTGGCTCAGAATATTAGCCAGACTTTTGCAGACCTAGGCTAATAGATAATCCTGTTACAGAGATTCAAGAGATAAGAAAGTTGTAAAGGATCCTTGCATTTTCCAAAGTGTTTTCATTCTCTGATAAGAACAAAGAATGATCTAATTAAGGTCTGATTGTATCCAAGTTGCCAGGGAGGTGTGACTCACCTATTGTCCTATATGTGTATTGTGTGGGGGATATGTGCAATGTCTGTGTGTTATGTGTAAAAACATACTTTTACTAACTTTTGAACCCCTGGTCTGATTCATGCCATTTTTGTATATGTTGTTCCCCTGGGTGAGAGATATTGAATGGTGCGGGACTTAAAGGTGTACCCCCTGTATTTGGGGTACATCCAGAATGTGGTTAAAATTGTGTCTGTTTTAATTGTGTTACCTGTTATCTGAGGGGAGGAGACGTGGGGGTTGAACCATGCAGATAATTGGCTGTTGTGATAATTATGTGGGTGTAGCCCTTCAGAGGGCAACATTGCATAAAAGGAGATTCCCTGTCATTAAAAGATAGTTCTACTTGACCCTTCAAAACGTAGCATCGTCTCGTTCTTTGGGGGGGATTTATGGTACCGTTACTCTGCCACATTTTACTGCACTCCTGGATTATACAATGGGATATCGTGGATGGGAATAAACATTTCATTACTGCACAGCACCTTGCTTCAGAAAAGGACATCTCCAACGGCTGGTACCCTCTCACTACCGGGGTAGCCGTTACACTAGGGAATCCTGTCTTCTTATGATATGACCAACATATTTGGGTTTCAGCCTCATGATCAAACCTTCCAGTGAACAGTGTGGCTTGATTTCCTGTAGTATTGATTGATTGGATATTCTTGCAGTCCAAGGGACTCTAAGCAGTTTTCTCCAACACCACAATCCAAAGGTGTCAATTCTCCGGCGCACAGACTTCTTTATGGTCCAGCTCTAACATCCGTATGTTACTACTGGCATTACCATAATGTTAGTATAATATCTTTACTTTTTGTTAGCTTGTCCAAACTTGCCATAGCTTTGCTTCCCAGAATCAAACATCTTTTAATTCCATGACTACAGTCACCATCTGCAGAGATCTTGGATCCTGGAAAATAAAATCAGTCACTGCCTCCACTTCTTCCACATCTATTTGCCAGGAAGTGAGATTGCTGTTTGCCATGATCTTTGTCTTTTTAACGTTGAGCAGCAGGCCAGCTTTGGCACTCTCTTTCATAGTTCTAACTATGCAGACCTGTGATAGTGTGATATCTTTACTTTTTAATACCTTGACCAGACTTGCCATAGCTTTTCTCCCCAGAAACAAATGTATTTTAATTTAATGGATGCAGTCACTCTATATTATATGTCTTGTAAAGTTTTACAAGCTCTTACCTAAATGACAAAATTAATTCTAGGTTAAGTGGCCATAAGATTGTAGAAAGCAGATTACGATTCATAGTTACATAGTGATTGAAGTTGAAAAAAGACTTTCAGTCTATCAAGTTCAACCTTTAAGGATCTCCTCTGATCTACAATATGCAGATTAGTTGTTAATTGATCCAGAGGAAGCAAAGTAAAAAAAAAAAAAAAGTGAAACTTTGCCAATTGTCTCAAAAGGGAAAACAAAAAATTCCTTCCTGACCCCAGATGCTGGCTATTGGATTCCTCCCTGGATCAATACTCCTTCTCTAATTATCCTGGATAACCCTGAATGCCTTTTTTATTTAAAAATATATCCATTCTCTTTTTAAAGTTATCTATCAAATCCGCTGTCACCACCTCCTTTGGTAGAGAATTCCACAGATTAACCACCCTTACTGTGAAGAACCCTTTTCTTTCTCTTCTCCTCTTGGCACAAAAAGTTCTTCTGACAAAGCCTTATACTGACCCTGGATGTATTTATATAAGGTAATCATATCTCCTCTTAGACGCCTTTTTTCTAGAGACAATAAGTGTAATTTGGTTAGTCTTTCTTCATAACTTAGCCCCTCCATTCCCCTTATTAGTTTTGTTGCCCTCCTTTGTACCTTTTCCAGCTCTAAAATGTCCTTTTTATGAAGTGGTGCCCAAAATTGTCCTCCATATTCCAAATGAGGGTGTACTAGAGATTTGTATAGTTGCAGAATTATATTTGCTTCCCTGGCTTCTATACCCTTCCTAATACATGCTAATATTTTATTTGCCTTTGCAGCTGCTGCTTGGCTTTGAGCACTGTTACCTAGGTGGTTGTCCACAAGCTCCCAAATCCCTTTCAATATCTGATACCCCTAGATTTGTTCCATTAAGATTATGAATTGCATGGCTATTTCTCCTTCCCAGATGCATAACTTTACATTTATTCGTATTAAATCTCATCTGCCATTTAGTCGCCCATTTCTCTAATTTATGGAAATCACTTTGGAGGGAAAGCACATCATTATCTGATTTAATTACCTTGCACAACTTTGTGTCATCAGCAAAAATTGAGACTTTCTAGTCCTACCTCTAAGTCATTAATAAATATGTTAAAATGGAGAGGACCTAATACTGAGCCCTGAGGAACCCCACTTACCACATTAGTTCAATCGGAGTATGTTCCATTTACCACAACCCTTTGCTTTCTATCTTTTAGGTCTCAATCAATGTGCATATATTTACTGCAATTCCTGTATCCCTTAGTTTGCACAATAGTCTTCCATGTTGCACTGTATCAAAAGCCTTTGCAAAATCTAAAAAGACTACATCCACTGAGTTGCCTTGATCCAGGTTCCTACTAACCTCCTCATAGAAACTAATTAGATTTGTTTGACACAACCTATCTCTCATAAATCCATGTTGACTCCTACTTATAATCCTGTTCAAATAGACATATTCTTGTATATTATCCCTTATTAACCCTTCTAAAAGCCTCCCCATTACAGAAGTGAGGCTCACTGGTCTATAATTCCCCAGATTTGCTCTTGCTCCCTTCTTAAATATAGGTATCACCTCTGCTTTTCTCCAGTCATCTTATAGGAAACCTGTGTTGAGTGAATCTTGATAGATTAAATATAACGGTCAGACCCCAGCTCCCTCAGTACCCTTGGATGTATTCCATCAGGACCTGGACCAGGACTATCCGGATTACTATTGGGGCATCTGTTGGGTAAATGCTCTCCCACCCCCTGGACACCTAATATGGTGTGGAGAGAAGCAGCACTTCACAGTGATCTGCACGCACTCATGGGTAAGTCTATCTGCATCTGATAGCAATAACTCTTGAGTTGTGCAGTTTTTCCAGACTCATACGAATACTCAACTTCATGATTAAAAATGGTTAAATTATCAATAATTGGATTTGTGTTTACATTGGTGTTTCACTATTTAGGCCTAGAATTATTTGTTCTGGGTGGATTATCTAACCTTGGATAAGACCATGCCCCACATGCACTTTTTTTCTGGAGGCAGTACCTACAGATTATTGTGATATTAGACTTTCCATGGAAGCAGCCAAGGAACATAAACTTACTGAGCCTGCAGAGCCCTCAGAAATATATATCAGTCGCTATCTAATACTCCATTGTGGTAACACAGGACTTAATACTTAGATGTGGACACTGGGACCTCTAACAAGTAAATATGTGCTGACATGTAAAAGGTCCAGGTCCTGCTCAATACTACTTTCAAATACATCTCTGGATCCCACCCAGTAGGACACACCTGAGTCAGAGAGTACGTCTCATTGGATGAATTCACAAACCTAGACTTTACACGCCTAGTCACGAGACCTAATACAAAACCAATTGTAGATACATAATCTGTTACTTTATATGGGAACCTCAGAGATACTCAGCTTATAGAGCCAAGTCTCATGTGACGTAGACCCGTTTGGTCAGTATCAGTCAGTATTTCTTTCCTGAGATTGACCAAGTGATCCAAACACTGGGATACTGTCCTAGTTTCCAATGGCAGATAACCTGTGACATCTCCACTGCAATGTCCTCAAAAACTATACATAACTGAAGTAAATGTAATAAATAAATAAATAAATAATAAAATAAATAATGTTATTAAATGGAACTTAGAACAAAAAGTCACGGTACAGAGAAAATACATAAAATATTACAGGGATATAAAAATATAAAAGAAAAGGGGAATAAACAAACAAAACCAGCACTCGCTCAGGGACATATCCAGGAGCAACTGAAGACCGATTAAAATCCTAAATTTATGGGGGGGGGGGGGGGGGAACATGATTTAAAACAAAGAGAATATAAATACTTTGTGATACAGTGCTAGAAGGGGTTTGTGCGAGCCACAGACTTTTCAAAGCTTTCCCCAGGAGGTCTGAAGGAGTTAACATTCCTGAAGCAGTTGATTAGCTGCACTTGAGTAGAGCTGAAGACTGAAGATGGAGCTTGGGTGTGGCTGCTGAATGGAGTTTTCAGTTGGACTGAGATGAAGAAATCCACACACAGAGGAGCTGGAAAAAGAGACACAGAGATCATTTTTGATTGAAGCTGAAGAAAGATACAGAAGTGAGTGCAGCTGGTGGGAAACTAGACAAGCAACGAGAAGTCTGCCATTTGTCAATGAGAAGACACAGACAGAGAGATAGCAGCTTGGAGCTTATGAGCACTTGAAAAAGAGGGGAGACCGGAAGTTTGATGGGTAAAGGCCAGTGTATGTAACCAAACTTTTGGACTGTTTTGTTTTTGCTCCACCCAGAATTAGCTGAGGGAGAGCTGGGTAGTAAGGGAACTGTTCATGAGTAAAGGTAGGGCTCCAGTGGAAGCTAGGCTTGCTAATACGTTTGGTTTATTTTTGGTTCATTATTATATTTTTTTGTAACACTGACTAAGGTTTTAGTAAAACTTGAAATAGACCCGTATTCAATGGCAAGCCCGCAACTACCTGGCCAAAAGCTCAAATCCGTAAGTAGTATTTCAGAGAGTGATCATAATCAATTAAGCAAGGCCAATACTAATGATTTAGAAACAGCCAATAGTAAATGAGACCGTCATCATGTCCCACCAGCTGCTTTTACAGAAGTGAGTGCAGCTGGTGGGAAACAAGACAAGCAACGAGAAGTCTGCCATTTGTCAATGAGAAGACACAGACAGAGAGACAGCAGCTTGGAGCTTATGAGCACTTGAAAAAGAGGGGAGCCTTGAAGTTTTAATGGGTAAAGGCCACTGTATCTAACCAAACTTTTGGACTGTTTTGTTTTTGCTCCACCCAGGATTAGCTGAGGGAGAGCTGGGTAGTAAGGGAACTGTCCAAGAGTAAAGGTAGGGCTCCAGTGGAAGCTATGCTTGCTAATACGTTTGGTTTATTTTTGGTTCATTATTATATTTTTTTGTAACACTGACTAAGGTTTTAGTAAAACTTGAAATAGACCCGTATTCAATGGCAAGCCCGCAACTACCTGGCCAAAAGCTCAAATCCGTAAGTAGTATTTCAGAGAGTGATCATAATCAATTAAGCAAGGCCAATACTAATGATTTAGAAACAGCCAATAGTAAATGAGACCGTCATCATGTCCCACCAGCTGCTTTTACAGAAGTGAGTGCAGCTGGTGGGAAACAAGACAAGCAACGAGAAGTCTGCCATTTGTCAATGAGAAGACACAGACAGAGAGACAGCAGCTTGGAGCTTATGAGCACTTGAAAAAGAGGGGAGCCTTGAAGTTTTAATGGGTAAAGGCCACTGTATCTAACCAAACTTTTGGACTGTTTTGTTTTTGCTCCACCCAGGATTAGCTGAGGGAGAGCTGGGTAGTAAGGGAACTGTCCAAGAGTAAAGGTAGGGCTCCAGTGGAAGCTAGGCTTGCTAATACGTTTGGTTTATTTTTGGTTCATTATTATATTTTTTTGTAACACTGACTAAGGTTTTAGTAAAACTTGAAATAGACCCGTATTCAATGGCAAGCCCGCAACTACCTGGCCAAAAGCTCAAATCCGTAAGTAGTATTTCAGAGAGTGATCATAATCAATTAAGCAAGGCCAATACTAATGATTTAGAAACAGCCAATAGTAAATGAGACCGTCATCATGTCGTCAGTACAACATGGAGGTTAAACCACAATTAATCTAGCTTTTAGAGGTCCGATGCGATCAGACTCGTAATCTGGCAATGTACAAAATAATAAAAATGAATAATGATACTTTTCTAGTCCATGTGGGTGGTCTGATATGTATTAACTCCTTGATTCCCGAGATTGATATAACACGGAAAAAATAAAAATAAAGTTTGATTGCAGATTTGCGAGCTTGTCATCCCTTTCCCCGTATTTTACAGAGCAGTAGTGATTGTTTTTTTGCATTTACAGAGCTACAATCAGGTGTTTAACCCCTTGCGAGTCCTATCTGGTACCCGTAGGATTTCCTTCTATCTTTGCCATTTGCGGGAGTGAAAATATTTTTCGGGCTTAAGGAATAGTAGCAAATGAATAGCGATTTGCAATTGTAACATTTACGAAAGTGAAAGATCAAAGGCTTAGATGGGGTGTAAGTTACAGCCGGGATTTTCAGACTGTAACCCGCAGATTGTTTGCGGCTCACTAAAAGATGCCCATTGAAAGGCAAATTAGTTTACGAGCTACATTACGGGCTCCAGTAACTAACAATTGCTCAACTGAATAGGGGTCAAAGTATCATAGATATATATATCGGTGTTCCTATATATATATATATATATATATATATATATATAGGAGGATGGTAACTTGTCACTGTATATATATATATATATATATATAGGAATCAACCAGGAATCATAGAAATTAAAAAACGCTTTATTTCATCCCCATAAAATAGCCCAGCCGGTCAGCTTCAGTTTCGCAGGTCCCTGATGCATTTTATGCCCTGGGCGCGCTTAGTCCCACTATAGGGCCACACTGCTCATTTACGTTTACATTAAAAATATATCAGTTTCATTTCTAATAAAAAACAACTGACCAATAACTATACTAGTAAGGTATTAAATATTTAACCCTAGACTAACCAGTTTACTGGTAGATGTGGTAGTGATATAATTGCAGGCATGTCCTGGGGTCACCAGCTGTGAATGTCCAGTAATCTATTAATTATAGATTAAACGATATACTGCAATACTCATAATTAATATTTATATATATAGATTGATAATTACTAAATCAATTCATCTTTAGAACTATTAACATTATTAGATGATTTGCTTGATTTTGTATCCAAGTTGGTCATATAATTTTAATTGCAATCATTATGGTTGATGTAGAATATAATGCTCTAAGGTTAAGTTAAGTCACCCACCAAATCATGAGCCAAACGTAACCGTAATATATGACCTAAAGAGATTACATACTCCAGATGTGAGACCACGTCCACCAATCAGGGCACAGGAGGGGCAAAATTACCCCCATGGCTGTCCCACATATTGCACAAATAACTTCCTTGTTGTCACCCGAGTATAAGGAGCGTACTTCCAGATTACATCTTAAACTTCCAATTCAAAATGGGAAGGAATGGACCAAAACTAAGGGTGTCAGTAAAGAGAACCTGAAACCTCAGGATTTTCAGTCAGATGCAACTGCTAATTAAAAAAAAAATTATTACAAATGAATAGTGATAATTTCTATGTTTGTTTTGCGTTGGAGAGGCCTCATATCATTCATGTCTTGAGACTCTTGGACGTCGGCTCGCAGCTTCTCTCTGCCAGCTCGTTTCTCATCCTGTGTATGTATAATCTAGAAGGACTCATACTTCTCTCCTGACAGTATTTATGATAATCTTACATCATTCAGACATTACTTTATTGCGGTGATATCCTGGGAAAGTTATTATCTGATGATAACTTGATAGCAATGCTTTAATACGAGCACCTACCAATGGGATCTAACATGTAAAGGGTTAAACTGGGGTATCTATGTCACTAACTCATCAGAAATCTGCTTTACGTGATGTTTAGCTAGGCGTCTGACGTCTGGCGGTATAAATGGCTCAGATATCAGATATAATCTGCATAATTCCTCAATCCCAAGAATTGTTCAGTGTGTTGGTTAAATAGTCTCTGCAGAAAAAGGTAATGGCCCCCTCACATGTCTTGTTGTCAGCAGCCGGGCTTGCCAAAATCCGTTGGTAACGCAACGGGGAAACTGCCTTCGGCGCTCATCCCTGCAACCCCGTAGTACTTAGGCAGGGAGCGCTGAAGGCGCTCCCAGCACTGGTGGAGATGAGCACCATAGGCGTTCATCCCTAGGACCCCATATGACTTTACCATCTTACCTACGACCCGCGGAACTACACACTGCGCTAGTGGAGATGAGCGCCATAGGCGCTCATCCCTACGACCCTGCACGACTTTACCATCATACCTACAACCCGCGGGACTACACATCAACAGGAAACTCAAATACACAATTCACACTGCGAGACCGGCAGCACTTTTAAAAAATTGCATGAAAAAGAAATACGGCCCGTAACACTTACAAAAGGAAACCGTGACTTACACAAAGAAATATACGAGCCGCAAAAACTACGAACTTAACAGCCGAACCGCGCACAGCGAAAAACACTAAAACTACACTAAATACAAACAAAAATAAAAAAACACACAGCAAGAGGGGACGTCTGGAAGTCATCTTACACCTCAATTTAAGTCCAATCTACAAAGTTTAGTCACTCGAAAATCCCTTAAGCAAGAAAAAAAATGGCCGCCAAAAAAACCAAAACGAGGCTATACGACCCCTAAACACACAAAACTCTGCCACACACGTACGACTTTTACACAGGAGCGTTCGAGGTATAAAATACACTATTACGAAGGACTCAAAATCATCCAGACCCGCCTAACACTTACACAATCGCCGCCATTTTACACTAACTTGCACATACTGACATTCACATTACAGAATGAGGAAGTACACAGCGACACTAATGGCTTCCCCTAGCGCACGCAGCCTATTTACACTACACACTGCGCACATTGCTGACACTTACACCGCATGGCAGCAACACTGCAAACTGACATTATATGCTGCAGGAACATCAAAACAGATTGTCAGCTCTTCAGCACAATGGTTGCTGCATATATTACTTCCAAATAGGTAAAGTATATTCATTTCTTATTTCATTAATTCATTAATTATCATAAAAAAAACATATACAGAAAACTTTAAAAAACACCACATGATCTCAATAAACGTGAAGGCGTTCACTGCACGCCTCACAAAGAGCGCCAAGGGTGCTCAGAGGAGCAAAACTACACCAGGGGAGACACTCGCAATGAGCGCCAAAAGGCCATCAGCATGGACATTGCAATCAGCGCCAAACCGTCTCGAGGAACAAAAAAAACATCAACCCAGAGGCTCGCAATCAGCGCCAAAGTTACTCACATAACCAAAACACCTACTTTGTGTGCCAAACAGCATCCCTTCACTTGCTATTCTATTACCGTAATTTTTTGACGGGCAATTTCGCTAGTGTTTATATAATGAAGGCTCAAATGTATAATAACATGGAGGTGCCATATCTCTCACTCCTCTCGTGTATCAGACAGGATCACTGAGTGGGGTATGTACACCCTGGGGAGCAAGGAGAGAGCAGGAGATGTGTAGGGGGTGACGGCCTATGAGGAGGCGCAGGGAGCGGGTGGAAGATATGTAAAGGGTGAGTATCTATGGTGGAGCAACATGAGGGGCTCATCTGCAACAATTCACATAAAAACGTTTTGTTATTTGCCCCCAGCTGAACCTGAGTTTTTTTCAGGTGATCCCTAAATCTATGGAAAAACTAGTATTAGAGAAAAATCTATTTGGAAAATGATTAAAAATAGTTAGGAAGATGCTCAATATGATTTATACAAGTATGCAGAGGCGGAGCTACTGCCGGTGCAGACGGTGCAAAGCACCAAGGCCCCTGACCTCTGAGGGGCCCCTGAGGCCCTCCTGTGGCTTCCGTGGCCCTCCTGTGGCTCCTGCGGGTCTTCTGTGCCCCCGCAGATCTCATGTGGCCCCCTGCGGCTCCATTGTGGCCCCACTGAACCTCTGTTCTGTGTCGTTCCCCTGTGGCCCCCCGGGGGATCTGTGGCCCCTACGGCCCCCTGTGGCCCCCATGGACCTCCCATGGGCCATTATGACCCCTTTTGGCCCACTGTGGCTCCCCACAGGCTCCCGGGCCCCCTGTGCCCCCTCTTGGCCCTGTGGCCCCCACGGACCCTTATGGCCCCTGCCGACCTCCCTTTGGTCCCCTGCAGCCCCTTATGGCCCCCTGTGGCTCCACACAGGCCCCAGGGGCCCCGTGTGTCCCTACATGCCCTGTGGCCCCACAGCCACTTATGGCCACTGCAGATCTCCCGTGGGACCCCTGCAGCCCCTTATGGCCCACTGTGGTCCCCCAGTGTGCCCCCTGCAGGCCCTGTGGCATCCACGTCCCCTTATGGGCCTCGTAGACCACTTGTGGCCCTTTGCAGACGTATGCGGCCTCCCTCCTCAGCCCCCTGTGGCCTCCCTCTGCTCTTGTGGCCCCCCTCAGTCCTTGCTGGCCCCTGAGGCCTCCTCAGAAAGTATTTATAGTACTGTAATATATATAGATGTATATGTAAATACGTACGTTATATCTATCTATATCACACAGACACACATATTTATATATATATTTTTTTTCTATATTTTTAATATATATTTTTTATATATACTTCGTTGATGTTAGGGGGGGTTCGGGAAGTGCAAAAAAAAATTGTGCCCTTCCCCTCCTGGCGGGGAAGTGGGGAGGGGGGCAATTTTTTTTGTTGCGCCGGGGCCCCCTATGCCCTATCTCCACCTCTGCAAGTATGCACAATCCAAATAATATCAATACTTACAAAGTATAACTAAATATCAAGTTGCCCAACAAGACCATTAAATTGGGCCAAGAACCTTCAACAGTTATTATGAGGGTCTCCAAATAGTTTGGAAACTGTTAGATGAGGTAATGCACTAAGTCAAGACTCTCCATATGCTGTCTTTATATTCTCAATGAGCTCAACATTTAGTACATCTGGGCCCTTATATCGGGTGCACCCATCTCTAAAAGAGTTTTGCCCCACGTGGACATTTGAAATACAGGACGCCACTTCTTATAATCCATTTGTTTATTTTATTTATTTATTTATTATTTATTTGATATTAGTTTACTTCCTCTTTCATAATGTAACAACTTTTTATATTAATTGTGACTTGTTTTGAGAAAATATCTAAAGCATTTTATTCTTATTAGCAATATCATAATATATTTTTTATTTATAAACATGTATAAAACTTGAAACATTCAACTAATGAGCAGGACTAAGAGACTCACAATTGTGATGTAGTTTCCATCTTAGGGGCTGAGCACTAATACTCCCACATTACTGGTTATATTGCTCTCGGTAGGAGATAAGACATCTCAGTGATTACTCTGCAAACACAAAGAGATGAGCTGGTACTGGCGAGTACACAAAAACAACGTAATTGTTCAGTTGCACATTTTAAATAAGCTAAATCTAATTTTCATCAATAAATTAGTTAATGCCCCTTTTAAAAGACCATAAATGTCAATTGTGAGTACAACGCGTTTCACACTCTGATAAGCTTCTTCACGTCCTGGGCACTGTGAGAAAATACTTTGTGAGATCAAACGATTTACCACACCAGTTAATCTTTAGCACTTACTCCTATTTTATTGCCTTGCTTTCCTAGTGTTCAGAGGAATTAATTATTATTATTATTATTATTATTATTATTATTATTGAAGAGTTTAAGGCCGTAGAAACATTTTGTGGTATCTTCCAGTATCTGGTGGTATTATTCAGTGTTTGGTGGTATCATCCGGTGTCTGGTGGCATCATCTAGTGTCTGGTGGTATTATTCAGTGTCTGGTGGTATCATCCGGTGTCTGGTGGTATCATCCGGTGTCTGGTGGTATGATCCGGTGTTTGGTGGCATCATCCAGTGTCTGGTGGTATTATTCAGTGTCTGGTGGTATCATCCGGTGCCTGGTGGTATCATCCAGTATCTGGTGGTATTATTCGGTGTCTGGTGGTATCATCCGGTGCCTGTGGGTATCATCCAGTGTCTGGTGGTATCATCCGGTATCTGGTGGTATCATCCAATGTCTGGTGGTATTATTCAGTGTCTGGTGGTATCATCCAGTGCCTGGTGGTATCATCCGGTATCTGGTGGTATCATCTGGTGTCTGGTGGTATCATCCGGTCTCTGGTGGTATCATTCAGTGTCTGGTGGTATCATCCGGTATCTGGTGGTATTATTCGGTGTCTGGTGGTATCATCCGGTATCTGGTAGTATCATCCGGTGTTTGGTGGCATCATCCAGTGTCTGGTGGTATTATTCAGTGTCTGGTGGTATCATCCGGTGCCTGGTGGTATCATCCAGTATCTGGTGGTATTATTCGGTGTCTGGTGGTATCATCCGGTGCCTGTGGGTATCATCCAGTGTCTGGTGGTATCATCCGGTATCTGGTGGTATCATCCAATGTCTGGTGGTATTATTCAGTGTCTGGTGGTATCATCCGGTGCCTGGTGGTATCATCCGGTATCTGGTGGTATCATCTGGTGTCTGGTGGTATCATCCGGTCTCTGGTGGTATCATTCAGTGTCTGGTGGTATCATCCGGTATCTGGTGGTATTATTCGGTGTCTGGTGGTATCATCCGGTATCTGGTAGTATCATCCGGTATATGGTGGTATCATCCGGTGCCTGGTGGTATCATCCGGTCTCTGGTGGTATCATTCAGTGTCTGGTGGTATCATCTGGTGCCTGTGGGTATCATCCAGTGTCTGGTGGTATTATTCAGTGTCTGGTGGTATCATCCGGTGCCTGGTGTTATCATCCGGTATCTGGTGGTATTATTCGGTGTCTGTGGGTATCATCCAGTGTCTGGTGGTATCATCCGGTATCTGGTGGTATCATCCAGTGTCTGGTGGTATCATTCAGTGTCTGGTGGTATCATCTGGTGCCTGTGGGTATCATCCAGTGTCTGGTGGTATTATTCAGTGTCTGGTGGTATCATCCGGTGCCTGGTGGTATCATCCGGTATCTGGTGGTATCATCTGGTGTCTGGTGGTATCATCCGGTCTCTGGTGGTATCATTCAGTGTCTGGTGGTATCATCCGGTATCTGGTGGTATTATTCGGTGTCTGGTGGCATCATCTGGTGCCTGGTGGTATCATTCAGTGCCTGGTGGTATCATCCGGTATCTGGTAGTATCATCCGGTATATGGTGGTATCATCCGGTGCCTGGTGGTATCATCCGGTGTCTGGTGGTATCATTCAGTGTCTGGTGGTATCATCCGGTGCCTGTGTGTATCATCCAGTGTCTGGTGGTATCATCCGGTATCTGGTGGTATCATCCGGTGTCTGGTGGTATCATTCAGTGTCTGGTGGTGTCATCCGGTGTCTGGTGGTATCATCCGGTGCCTGGTGGTATCATCCGGTGTCTGGTGGTATCATCCGGTGTCTGGTGGTATCATTCAGTGTCTGGTGGTGTCATCCGGTGTCTGGTGGTATCATCCGGTGCCTGGTGGTATCATCCGGTGTCTGGTGGTATCATCCGGTGTCTGGTGGTATCATCCGGTATCTGGTAGTATCATCCGGTATATGGTGGTATCATCCGGTGCCTGGTGGTATCATCCGGTGTCTGGTGGTATCATTCAGTGTCTGGTGGTATCATCCGGTGCCTGTGGGTATCATCCAGTGTCTGGTGGTATCATCCGGTATCTGGTGGTAACATCCGGTGTCTGGTGGTATCATTCAGTGTCTGGTGGTGTCATCCGGTGTCTGGTGGTATCATCCGGTGCCTGGTGGTATCATCCGGTGTCTGGTGGTATCATCCGGTGTCTGGTGGTATCATTCAGTGTCTGGTGGTATCATCCGGTATCTGGTGGTATTATTCGGTGTCTGGTGGTATCATCCGGTGTCTGGTGGTATCATTCAGTGTCTGGTGGTATCATCCGGTATCTGGTGGTATTATTCGGTGTCTGGTGGTATCATCAGGTGTCTGGTGGTATCATTCAGTGTCTGGTGGTGTCATCCGGGGCCTGGTGGTATTATCCGGTGTCTGGTGGTATCATTCAGTGTCTGGTGGTGTCATCCGGTGTCTGGTGGTATCATCCGGTGCCTGGTGGTATCATCCGGTGTCTGGTGGTATCATCCGGTATCTGGTGTTATCATCCGGTGTCTGGTGGTATTATTCAGTGTCTGGTGGTGTCATCCGGGGCCTGGTGGTATCATCCGGTGTCTGGTGGTATCATTCAGTGTCTGGTGGTGTCATCCGGTGTCTGGTGGTATCCTCCGTTGCCTGGTGGTATCATCCGGTATCTGGTGGTATCATCCGGTGCCTGGTGGTATCATCCGGTATCTGGTGGTATCATCCGGTGTCTGGTGGTATCATCCAGTGTCTGGTGGTATCATTCAGTGTCTGGTGGTATCACCCGGTATCTGGTGGTATCATTCAGTGTCTGGTGGTGTCATCCGGGGCCTGGTGGTATTATCCGGTGTCTGGTGGTATCATTCAGTGTCTGGTGGTGTCATCCGGTGTCTGGTGGTATCATCCGGTGCCTGGTGGTATCATCCGGTGTCTGGTGGTATCATCCGGTATCTGGTGTTATCATCCGGTGTCTGGTGGTATTATTCAGTGTCTGGTGGTGTCATCCGGGGCCTGGTGGTATCATCCGGTGTCTGGTGGTATCATTCAGTGTCTGGTGGTGTCATCCGGTGTCTGGTGGTATCCTCCGTTGCCTGGTGGTATCATCCGGTATCTGGTGGTATCATCCGGTGCCTGGTGGTATCATCCGGTATCTGGTGGTATCATCCGGTGTCTGGTGGTATCATCCAGTGTCTGGTGGTATCATTCAGTGTCTGGTGGTATCACCCGGTATCTGGTGGTATTATTCGGTGTCTGGTGGTATCATCTGGTGCCTGGTGGTATCATTCAGTGTCTGGTGGTATCATCCGGTGCCTGGTGGTATTATCCGGTATCTGGTGGTATCATCTGGTATTTGGAAGTATCATCCGGTATATGGTGGAATCATCCGGTGCCTGGTGGTATCATTCAGTGTCTGGTGGTATCATCTGGTATCTGGTGGTATCATCCACCTCAATGACCTCATCTATCCATCTTTGCCTCTGCCATCCCCTTCTTCATGTGCCTTCAATCTTTCCCAGCATCAGAGTCTTCTCTAGGTAATCCTGTCTTCTAATGATATGGACAAAATATTTGAGCTTTAGCCTCCAGTGAAAAGTTTGGTTTAATTTCTTGTAGTATTGATTTATTGGACCTTCTTGCAGTCCAAGGGGCTCTAAGTTTCTCAAACACCAAAATTCGTCCATTCTACAGCTCTCAGACGTTTTTATGTCCCAGCTCTCACATACGTGTGTTGTTACTGGCAATACCGTAGTGATAATTACTAGCTTGTCCACACTTGCCATAGCTTTCCTCCCTAGAAGCAAACGTCTTTACATTTCATGGCTGAAGTCACCATCTGAAGTAGGGCCAACAAACAATGTAGATGGTTAGATCACACCTAAGGTCATTAGATCACCTTTCTGTAAATTCTGTCCCATCCCCTTATAAAGTCACAGTCTCCCTTAACCCCAAGCCATTGCCAGAGGCAAAATTCCCCTATCCTGCTGTGGGCCCCAGTGCTTTGCACCCGCTGCTCCATCACTGATTGTGATTTTGAATATTTTATATATAATATTTTAATATCTAATAATGTATTCTAATATCGAATAAAATCTTAGAGTATTTACTAACCTGATGTGATATCTAATACCATCACATATAATAGTTGTCAAACTGCGAGTCGTCGTCACGCTTTGCGAGCTCGCAGAACTGCATCCCTCGCGAAGCAAGGGACCCACATTTGCGGAGGTGGAGGCTCTACCGTGCCTCACTCGCGGTTAAAAAAAAACCTAGAAAATTGGGACTTTGAAAAAAAACAACTACCCATCGGACTTCGAAAAAAAAACAATAACGAGGGATGAGGAAATATGGACTTTGAAAAAAAAAACAACCAAGCGGCTCGACTTAGACAAACAAAATTACGAACTGCGGGACTTAGAAAAAGAAAAAATACAAGGTCTCTAAAAATACAAAGTTAACAGCGGGAACGCGTATATCAAAAACCAACAAAAACACAGAAAAATAAAAATAAAACATAACAAAAACATCACGGGGGGACAGCCAGGATGTCGGGAGTGAGGTTGCACACCAATTTAAGTCGCATTTAGTAAGATTTGGCACTTGAAAATTCAGCAAAGCAAGAAGGAAAATTGCGGACGGAAAAAATGAAAACGAGGCTAAAGGACGCAGAGCCGCGAAAATCACTGCCAGGCAAGTGCGAGTTACCTAGAAACGTAGCAGATACACCATATACCATTACAACAGATGGAAAATGCTCGTGAGCCAAGTACGCATAGAAAAAAACGTCATTTTACAACACTTACTTACAACTAAATACATTAGGATTCTGAAATGCCTCTTTACCCGCCTAAACACACGGTTTGCCCTCGCGCACGCAGCCTATTTACACTGCACACTTGCCAAATTGCTGACACTTTCTCCTCAGATTATCAAAGGTCCAACTGTACATTTTCAGATGCAGGAAAATCCAAATAGATTGTTAGCTCTTCAGAATATTGATTGCTGCAAATAAATAGGTAAAGTATATAAATGTATTAAATCATATTACTTTATTAATTCACTGTACTCACATTTTTGTTGTTGTTGTACACTGTACTTATATATCTGTCTTCGCGTTGAGCGCCAAAGGTGATCGTTGCAAAGCCGGACACTTGAAGTACACGAGGGGAGAGGCTCACAATGAGCCCTGAGGGCGCTCATTGTGAGCCATGCGATGAGCGCCAAAGGCGCAAGGCTTGCAATGAGCGCCAAAGGTCCACAGAGGAGCAAAAGCCTTACATTGTGTGGCAAACAACATTGCCATGGCTTCACATTTTATTGCCGTCATTTTTGACGGGAAGTCGCTAGTCATTTAATAGCTGATAACATCTCGTATGTAATAAAATCTTACAGAATCTACTAATTTATTGTGATATCTAAAAGTATATTAATATATCTAATCACAACTTCTAGTTTATACTACAATATTGCGATAGCTAAATTATACCTTTAATATCTACGAACATCTTATAATATTTAATAACAGTCAGCGATGTTTAGTGATAAGAGTATCTATTATAGTTACATTTAAGAAAATATTTTAATTTCCTGTATAAGGCACTAAGTAGAATTTAATAGAATCATTACGTTTTTTATAACATTTTTTCGTAGTATCTAGTAAGACCTTATAGCACAGGTGGAGCTACTGCAGGCTGTGAAGTGCACTAGGGCCCTCCTCTGTGGGGGGCCCAGTTTAATCAAATTTTGTATTAATATATTTTTTTTAATTTCTGTAGTGTAGGAAAAGTGATATATATATATATATGTTATAATATATTATGTATTATATATATTTTGCACTGGGGCCCTCCATTTCCTAGCTCCATCACTGCCGTTGTATTATGTATCATTGGCTCAGTGACTATTGGCATCTCCCCGGTCCTTGTAGGCCAGGGTACTTTGTGTATATGGCCCACAATTTATGGTGATTATTCCAGAAACAACAGGAAATAAAGCCATATATTTATGGTGCATTGGAATGACTGGGACACAATGTTTCATCTCTTGTTGAAAACATTCTTTTTCTGCCGGATGTTTTAAGATTAGATACACAATATATTTCACATTCGTGGGTCTGATAACATTGTTGGGATTTCCTGTGACTTTCCCTTATGGCTAAATGTCCATATAATGAGGCACCGAAATAGTTGATTCTGTTGATTAGCTTAAAAAATGAGCCTGCGCTTGTTTCCCTGTTTTATCGAGAAATAAACACAATATTGCTACATCCAGCAAATAAAGACAAATACAATGTATCGACTGCTCGTTCGGCTTCCGTCGCTGAGCTAATTTATTTGTCTCCGCGTCCTGGGCTTAGAAACAAAAACAGGTCAATTAAGCACAATATCAATGAACGCGCCAGGATTGCATCAACACGGCGCTACGTCAGCTCTGAGAACCAGGAGAGGAAAACCTTTATACTTCATTTATATTTTATAGTTTTTATACCCCGCAGTTAATTAACAAATTATTGGCTGTTTCTTCACTCTGCAAGGATGAAAATCACAAGCACCCTCCAAATGGCAATGTACTCTCCTTGGGCCTCATTCAATTCGGGGCTGTTACTTTTGGGCTACTTGCTCCAGTAGCTCTACTTTTACTTACCTTTTCAATTGGCCGGCCCCGCAAGTTAGTCCCCCTTCCTGATAATCGCAAACCATGAGATCGGCGGGAAGCATTTGCGTGCTTGAACATGATCGCGGCCACAGACCCGTAACTTGTGTTTCAATCCCGCAAACTTGGAGCACTGTAAATGCAAATATAAAATCAATCCAGTGCTGTAAATTACGGGGAACACATAGGACTTCAATGAAAGATGGAGGTGGATTCCAAAGTCCTACGGGCTTGGAGGTTGAAGCCACTAGGACTTTATGACGAAAATTGAACCTGAAATAAAGTATTTATTTTTGCTGATTTGCGGGCTTGAGAATGTTGTGCTATTAATTCTAAGACCAAACATCACTTTCACTTCTAATTAAAGTACAAGATTGCTTTGTTATTTGCTATTAAGTGCTACGATTTTTAATTAACACCTTTGCGACACCTCTTTGGGCCAAGTAACCTGTGGTTTGTATTTAGCCATTTACGGGCTTGACGGAAGGGTAAATCAGAGAAATTGAATAGCGATTTGTGTTTGTGAAAGATCAAAGGCTTTGAGGGAAATAACTTGCGCTTGTAAGGAAAGTAAGGGAAAGTAGCGCTCAGTAAGTAAATAAAAGGAGGGCCTTCAAAGAAAAGGGAGGGCAGATTTATAGTGCAAAGGAGGAAAACTTTATATAAATATATTATATTATATTCTTTATTTTTCCCACTGAAATTTCGTAGACAATAATAATAATTATGAGTCAGTCCAGTGGCAACCTTATTCAGTGTACATCCTGTCAAATGTATGCACTACTGGAACATATGATCCAGGGTCCATACCTCTGTGACAGGTGTGAGCATGTTGCCTCTTTGGAAGCTCAAATTGAAGATCTGGAGAGGAGAATTGCAGCACTTAGTGATATTGCTCCACTGGAAAGGGAATTGGTGCTCACGGAGCACAGTTTAGCTGGGCCTAGTATGGAGGGAGGAGCTGGGGCTAGGGAGGATGGCCAGGGAGGTAGCTGGGTTACAGTTACAAGGGGAAGCAGGGGGAACAGGAGGAGGCAGGCCAGTTCTGAGTTGTCAAACACCAACAGATTTGCCAGATTGAGTGAAACTGTTGGCGATGTCCATTCAGGAATGGCAATGCCAGATAGAGCTGTTCCCTCTAACAGCCGGGCGAACAGCTCTACTGGAGAAGAGGGAGGGCAGAATAGGCAGTGCAACAGACAGGTTTTGGTGGTAGGGGACTCTATTATTAGGAAGGTAGACAGGGTAATTTGTCACCCAGATCCCAGCAATCGAACAGTTTGCTGTCTCCCGGGTGCTCGGGTTCGGCATGTTGTGGATCGGGTGGATAAATTATTGGGAGGGGCTGGTAATGAACCGGCGGTCTTGGTACACATTGGTACCAATGACAAAGTTAGTGGAAGATGGAGCGTCCTAAAGAATGATTTTAGAGAATTAGGGAATAAGCTTAAAGCAAGGACCTCCAAGGTAGTATTTTCTGAGATACTACCAGTGCCACGTGCTAGCCCAGGGAGGCAGAAGGAGCTTAGGGAGGTTAATGCGTGGCTAAAAAAGTGGTGCAGTGCAGAGGGTTTTTAGAGCACTGGGCTGACTTCTCACTTGGGTACAATCTCTATAGCAGGGATGGATTGCACCTTAATGATGAGGGCGCTTTTGTGCTAGGGAATAGGATGGTAGAACGGCTGGGGGAGTTTTTAAACTTGTAGGTGGGGGGGAGGGACTATATAGAAGTATTGGGGTAAATAGGGTAGAGAGGGAAAGGGATGAATTATTTACCCATGGGGGAGGAGAAGGGGGGAGGGTTACAATAGAAAGTAGGGAGATATTAATAGGGGCCTCAAATACAGTGGCAGGCACTTCACATCAGCAGAGCCATAGCAACATAAAGTGTATGATTGCAAACGCAAGAAGTTTGCCTGGGAAAATGGATGAGCTAGAAATATTAGCAGTACAAGAAAAATGGGGCTTAATAGGCATTACGGAAACATGGTGGGATGAATCTCATGACTGGACTGTTAATCTGGATGGTTATAACCTATTTAGGAAAGATAGGGGCAATGGTAAAAGAGGAGGAGGGATCTGTCTTTATGTTAAGCCTGAATTTAAGCCTATAGTTAGAGAAGATATTTATGCTGGCACTAACGGCATCATTGAATCCTTGTGGGTTGAGCTAAATAGTGGAGGAGCTAATTCTAAATGCATATTGGTGGGAGTATGCTATAAACCCCCAAATATAGCTGAAAGTGAGGAAATACAATTATTGTTACAGATTGGAAATGCAGCTAAGCATGGGCAAGTTCTAATAATGGGAGACTTTAATTACCCTGATATAAACTGGATAAACGAGACCAGCAGCTCAGCTAAGGGGAGCAGGTTCTTGAGTACACTCAGGGATCATTATCTAGCCCAGGTAATACAAGAACCTACTAGAAATGGGGCCATCTTGGATTTAGTCATCACAAGTAATATTGATATAATATCAAATGTAAAAATAGGGGAACCCTTGGGGAACAGTGATCACAACACAGTCTCATTTGAGATTGAATACAAAAAACAGAGTTGTAAGGGGCCAACAAAAACTCTAAATTTTAAAAGGGCTAACTTTAATGGGCTACGGGCAGCAATACAACATATAGACTGGGACAAAGAACTTACAGGGAAGAATACTGAAAATAAATGGACAACATTCAAATCCTTACTAAATAAACATACTCATCAGCATGTACCATGTGGAAATAAAATAAATAGGAGTAAATCACATCCCATGTGGCTTAACAATGACTTAAAGATCATGATGAGGAAAAAGAAATATGCATTTAAATTATACAAGAAGGAGGGAACAGAGGCATCTTTATGTGACTATAAGGAAATCAACAAGGCTTGCAAAATGGCTATTAGACTGGCTAAAATAGAAAATGAGAAGTCAGTTGCAATGGAAAGTAAGACTAACCCTAAAATATTTTATAAATATATTAATGGGAAGAAGGCCAGGAAGGAATCGATAGGACCATTACAATGTGACACAGGCCATCTGATAATTAGTGACCAGGAAAAGGCAGATGAGCTAAATAGGTTCTTTTCTTCGGTTTACACAAGGGAGGTACCAGTGGTTGGGACACTGCAACATAATGGGGCTACACTACCTTCACTAAATAATTGGTTAACGCAGGAAGAAATACAAAAGAGGTTGGAGAAAATAAATGTTAATAAAGCCCCAGGTCCTGATGGAATACATCCAAGGGTACTGAGGGAGCTGGGTTCTGTAATAGCCAAACCATTATATCTAATCTATCAAGATTCACTCAACACAAGGTCTCTACCAGATGACTGGAGAAAAGCTGATGTGAAACCTATATTTAAGAAGGGATCTAGAGCAAATCCGGGGAATTATAGACCAGTGAGCCTCACTTCTGTAGTTGGGAAGCTTTTAGAAGGGTTAATAAGGGACAGAATACAAGAATATGTCTATTTGAACAGGATCATAGGTAGCAGTCAACATGGATTTATGAAGGAAAGGTCGTGTCAGACCAATCTAATTAGTTTTTATGAGGAGGTTAGTAGGAACTTGGATCAGGGCAACTCAGTGGATGTAGTCTTTTTAGATTTTTCAAAGGCATTTGATACAGTGCCACATGGAAGACTAGTGAGCAAACTAAGGGATACAGGAATTGCAGTAAATATCTGCTCATGGATCGAGAGCTGGCTAAAAGACAGGAAGCAAAGGGTTGTTGTAAATGGAACATACTCCGATTGGTCTAATGTGATAAGTGGGGTTCCTCAGGGCTCAGTATTGGGTCCTCTCCTTTTTAACATATTTATTAATGACATTGAAGTAGGACTCGAATGTAGTGTCTCCATTTTTGCTGATGACACTAAGTTGTGCAAGGTAATAAAATCAGATAATGATGTACTTTCCCTACAAAAGGATTTGCATAAATTAGAGAAATGGGCGGCTAAATGGCAGATGAGATTTAATACAAATAAATGTAAGGTTATGCATTTGGGAAGGAAAAATAGCCAAGCAATCTATAATCTTAATGGAGCAAATCTAGGGGTATCAGATATTGAAAGGGATTTGGGAGTACTAGTGGACAACCACCTAGGTAACAGCGCTCAAAGCCAAGCAGCGGCTGCAAAGGCAAATAAAATATTAGCATGTATTAGGAAGGGTATAGAAGCCAGGGAAGAAGATATAATTCTGCCACTATACAAATCTCTAGTACGCCCTCATTTGGAATATGGAGTACAATTTTGGGCACCACCTCACAAAAAAGACATCTTAGAGCTGGAAAAAGTACAGAGAAGGGCTACAAAACTAATAAGGGGAATGGAGGGGCTAAGTTATGAAGAAAGACTAGCAAAATTAAACTTATTTTCGCTAGAAAAAAGGCGTCTAAGAGGAGATATGATTACGTTATTTAAATACATCCAGGGTCCATATAAGGCTTTGTCAAGTGAGCTTTTTGTAGCAAGAGATTTTCAACTGACAAGAGGACATCCGTTGAGGTTAGAGGAAAAAAGATTTCACCTTAAACAAAGAAAAGGGTTCTTCACAGTTAGGGTGGTTAAACTGTGGAATTCTCTACCAAAGGAGGTGGTGACAGCGAATTCGATAGACAACTTCAAAAAGGGGTTAGATATATTTCTGAATAAAGAGGGCATTCAAGGCTATCCTAGATAACTAGCGAAGGAATATTGATCCAGGGAGAAATTTGATCGCCAGTTTCTGGGGTCAGGAAGGAATTTTGCTTTTTTTCCCCCTTATGAGACAATTGGCAAAGTTTCAATGGGGTTTTTTTATGTTTGCCTTCCTCTGGATCAATTAACAATAATTAACAATTAACAATAATAATAAATAGTCCAAATTAAAAAGATCAATAGAGATCTAAAAAGGTTGAACTTGATGGACTAACTCTTTATTCATTCTCCAATACTATACTATTAATAATTATTTAATCAATAATTTAATTAATAACTAATCCGCATATTGCAGATCAGAGGAGATCTTAACAGGTTGAACTTGATGGACTGAAAGTCTTTTTTCAACCTTAATTACTATGTAACTATGTAACTATGTAACTATGAGCGCGGCACGCAAGTAGGAGGCATTTGAGTAACTTGCTATCTCTACTGTGGCCCCGGATCTCAAGTAAGTAGCAATTGAATGAGGCCCTTGTAAGCTTATTCCATTCTAATCTGGTGATCTCCATGCCCATGAGGGTTAAGGTAGTGCTGGAAAATAATGGCGGCCACACAACATATTGACACTTTGGGCCCAACTTGGACATTTCCACGTAGGGGTGTACTCACTTTTGTTGCCAACGGTTTAGACATTAATGGCGGTGTGTTGAGTTATTTTGAGGGGACAGCAAATTTACACTGTTATACAGGCCGTACACTTACTACTTCACATTGAAGCAGAGGGGCATGTCCTCAGTGTTGTCACATGAAAAGATATAATAACATATGTACATGTGAGGGGTGTACTCACTTTTGTGACATAATGTAAGTATTTAGAGGGAGCTTGCAATTTTTGGTCCTTTCAGCACATGAGAGAATCTCCTATTAAGCTCAATATATCAGGCAGTGCAGCAAATGTAAGATAAATAAGAGTCTGTATGCTTTAAAAATAAAACTGCAGCATATAAACTGGTAAAAACCAAGCAAAATATCTTAGAATGAATCTTCTTTGTATGAATGCGCTACGTGACGGCGCACAACGGGGTCCGAATCCCCAAGAAATGCTGCAGGTTTAGTGACAAAGTCTCATGGGGAGCTGAGGGTGGGAGACATAACCTGAAACATCGCACATCCGGCATGGCGTATCCATTGATTTCCTATATTTACAATATGCTTTTTAGGAGAACTATATGATAACGTCATTTATTAATTGTTATTTCCAATTAGTCAGTAGGAGTGGGAGCAAACACTTTGTGGGTGTCTGAGCTAGTGAAGGAAGGGCCCCGGTACAAACTAAAAGCCCCCCCCCCCCCCCCCCTCTGTACAAGGTAGGAGTCATTAAAAAGCCATAATTATATGTAAGTGGTCAGATCAGCCCTAAAAATAATTAACTGACCCCCTAATTAATTAAGAGTCCTTCCTTACGCCAGGTCGCTGATGTTAGTAGCAGAGGGCCCCCAACCCTGTTGTGGGCCCCGGTGCTTTGCACCTACTGCACCACCACTGGTGGGAGGAGACCTTTACTGTATCGCTTTAATGTTAGTAGCGGCACTTTCAGTCGGGCAACTCAAACAAAGCAATGCTTTCCTCACCACCGCCATTAATTTGTTATGGGACATATTCACTAAGATTCACAGAGGCTGCAGAGAGTTTCTTACAAGTAAGTGACCTTAGCTGAAGATAAGAAGCAAAACTCTGCGTGGTTAGTTTGTGCTGACGCAGCTGGTTGGTGATGTCACAGTGTGCGCAGTATTGGTGGCCGCAGTTAGTTGATGGTACCCACCAGCACTGACTGATCCTGAGTGTCCCGCCAAGATGTCCAATCTCTTGTTCCAAGACTGATGAGTGTAGCCTAAAGGACAAATGGCGGGTCCTCTAAACATAACAGTCATTTGTAGGGTTAACCTTTACAGTGCTGTCTCCCATGAGATTGGACACCCTATGTGGGCTGCCTGGATAACTGAACACCTTATTAACCCTATGATGGGAATGAGGAAGCTGGGGGAATAAGACATATATATCTAGAACCACAACAAACTAAAGGGATATAATCAAGACGTCTTGTACATCCTTATTGTTATCTTGGGCTGAAGGTGGGTTCTTGAAGATCACCACAATAGTACCTTGTATATTTCCCATGATACTTGTATCATTACTGATAGTATAAGATGGCTGTTTAGTTTGCAGAATATCAAATTCTTCTCACAAGACCCTCTATCTATCTATAAACCCCTCAATACTCAGTCACTTGTATGTGGTATTTTCTAAGGCTGACCTTGAATTAAGCCCTATCCAAGTTTAGATATATATATTAGGTGTGTATATTTGAGCGTAATATACACCAATAAGGAGGGAAGATCCTGGGGTAATCTGTGACATCACTTCTGCGCGTGTCCTGGCATATACATCTATATAAGCTATGAGATGGGGGAATATAAGGAAGGATCCATATCTCAAGAGATAATAGCAATCTCTGGTGACCTGGGTGAGAACCTATATCTATATCCATTGATAAAGTCCGGTTACAAGAGACAAAACGCGTTTGGGCTTTGCCACAGGCACCTAGGAGTGTCTAATTTAGTTTTACTTAATTTTTTTATCAGCTGGCATTTATATTTTATCGTTTTTATTTCTTTATTTTATTCCTTATTGTTCAGGATTATTTGTCTGTGATTGATATCCATTTGTTCCTCTCCATTGAGAGAGTAGCCCTATCTAAGGGGATACATTTGTGTCCTGACTGGAGTTCTGAGACTATATTGCCACCCCATCTCCATTGGGGCTTTTAACCCCTAGAGTGTACGGGGGCGGGGGGGTTGTCCATTTTATTGACTTATACACTTATTGTTCTATATTGTAATAAATTGCACCAGGAGGAAGTGTGCGCTCTCTTTTCTTCTTGTTTGTCTTATCTTAGAGTATAAAGAACTCTGTGGTGACCTGAGTTGATTTGAGAAGCTGAACTAACCCATTCCTCAGAATTAAGAGACTTCCACCACTTGACTGGTTACAATCTGCATCATTGGACGCCTGGGGTAGAGGAATTTGGGCTATTACTATCTGAACTTATTCAGGACTTTATTATTGTATTTCCCTTATTTTATTTATTTGTTTTGGTATTCTTTACACGTATTTTTGATACAATTTTTTTATACGTATTTTATACACTATTTGTGTCCATGAGGCATATTAAGTACTACTATAATACTTGTATGTTTAAGTATATTTGTTAGTAATATAATATATATCTTCCCAAGTGGTACCTCGTTGGACCAATAATAGATTAGATCCATTTTCCTCGTTTTAAAGGTTATATTTTAGCGCTTCAGTTTGATTTGTTTGTTCTAGTTTTAGTTAAGACCGGTCTATTAGTAGTATTATTATTACAAGAAACTATGTATACGCCATACGGCTTTGACACATTGTAAACGGTTATTTTTAATCACCGGATTCTTATGATCGTCATTATTATATGCTTAATAAGGTTTTTTACTTTCTGTAATGTAGCGCTTCTCCCACTTTATTATTGAGGAGAGCTAATAGAGATGGGGATCCGTATATATACTGATGGGGAACCCTATATATACTGTGAGGAACCATGTGTATACTGATGGGGAACCCTATATATACTGTGAGGAACCTTACATATACTTGTGGGGAACCCTATATATACTTGAGGGGAACCCTATATATACTTGAGGGGAACCATATATATATACTCATGGGGAGCCCTATATATACTGATGGGGAGCCCTATATAAACATGTGGGGAACCCTACATATTCTGATGGGTAATCCTATATATACTGTTTGGGTAACCCTATATATAGTTGTGGGGAACCCTATATATACTGATGAGGAATCACATATATATACTGGGTTAGTCTCTGTGCCTCAATGTATGTCACAAGCTGGGTAATTCTGCGTCTCTCTCTGTCTCTAGCTGTATTAGTCTCTCTGTCTTTCTCTGTCTTTAGCTGGGTCAGTCTCTGACTTTCACTCTCTGTCTCTAGCTGGGTCCGTCTCTCCTTCTATCTCTCTGTCTTTAGCTAGACCAGTCTCTGAGTCTCTCTCTGTCTCTAGCTGGGTCAGTCTCTGTCTGTCTCTAGCTGAGTCAGTCTCTCTTTCTATCTCTGTCTTTAGCTGGGTCAGTCTCTGTGACTCTCTGTCTTTAGCTGGGTTTGGCTCTGTCTATCTCTGTCTTTAGCTGGGTCAGTCTCTGTGTCTCTCTCTGTCTCTCTCTAGCTGAGTTAGTCTGTGTCTCTCTCTGTCTCTAGCTGGGTCAGTCTCTGTGTCTCTCTCTCTGTTTCTAGTTGGGTTAGTCTGTGTCTCTCTCTGTTTTTAGCTGAGTTAGTGTGTGTCTCTCTCTGTCTCTAGCTGGGTCAGTCTCTGACTCTCTCTCTGTCTCTTAAACTGGGTCAGTCTGTGCCTCTCTCTATCTCTAGCTGGGTCAGTCTCTGTGTCTCTCTCTATCTCTAGCTGGGTCAGTCTCTGTGTCTCTCTCTGTCTTTAGTTGGGTCAGTCTCTGGCTCTCTCTCTGTCTCTAGCTGGGTCAGTCTCTCTGTCTCTATCTCTAGCTGGGTCAGTCTCTGTGTCTCTCTCTGTCTTTAGTTGGGTCAGTCTCTGGCTCTCTCTCTGTCTCTCTAGCTGAGTCAGTCTCTGTGTCTCTCTCTCTCTAGGTGTATAAGTCTCTTTGTCTCTCTCTGTCTCTAGCTGGGTCAGTCTCTGTATCTCACTCTCTGTCTCTAGCTGGGTCAGTCTCTGTCTGTCTCTAGCTGTATTAGTCTCTCTTTCTACCTCTCTATCTTTAGTTGGGTCAGTCTCTGGCTCTCTCTCTGTCTCTCTAGCTGGTCAGTCTGTGTCTCTCTCTCTCTCTAGCTGGGTCAGTCTGTGTCTCTCTCTCTCTCTCTAGCTGGGTCAGTCTCTATATCTCACTCTCTGTCTCTAGCTGGGTTAGTCTCTGTCTGTCTCTAGCTGGGTCAGTCTCTCTTTCTATCTCTCTGTCTCTAGCTGGGTCAGTCTGTGCCTCTCTCTATCTCTAGCTGGGTCTGTCTCTGACTCTCTCTCTGTCTCTAGCTGGGTCAGTCTCTGTGTCTCTCTCTGTCTCTAGCTGGGACAGTCTCTGTGTCTCTCTCTATCTCTAGCTGGGTCAGTCAGTGTCTCTCTCTGTCTTTAGTTGGGTCAGTCTCTGGCTCTCTCTCTGTCTCACTAGCTGGGTCAGTCTCTGTGTCTCTCTCTCTCTAGCTGTATAAGTCTCTTTGTCTCTCTCTGTCTCTAGCTGGGTCAGTCTCTGTGTCTCTCTCTCTCTAGCTGTATAAGTCTCTTTGTCTCTCTCTGTCTCTAGCTGGGTCAGTCTCTGTATCTCACTCTCTGTCTCTAGCTGGGTTAGTCTCTGTCTGTCTCTAGCTGTATTAGTCTCTCTTTCTATCTCTCTATCTTTAGTTGGGTCAGTCTCTGGCTCTCTCTCTGTCTCTCTAGCTGGTCAGCCTGTGTCTCTCTCTCTCTCTAGCTGAGTTAGTCTGTGTCTCTCTCTCTCTCTAGCGGGGTCAGTCTCTGTATCTCACTCTCTGTCCCTAGCTGGGTCAGTCTCTGTATCTCACTCTCTGTCTCTAGCTGGGTTAGTCTCTGTCTGTCTCTAGCTGGGTCAGTCAGTGTCTCTCTCTGTCTCTAGCTGGGTCAGTCTCTGGCTCTCTCTCTGTCTCTCTAGCTGAGTCAGTCTCTGTGTCTCTCTCTGTCTCTAACTGGGTCAGTCTCTGTGTCTCTCTCTGTCTCTAGCTGGGTTAGTCTCTGTCTGTCTCTAGCTGGGTCAGTCTCTCTTTCTCTCTCTCTGTCTCTCTAGCTGAGTCAGTCTCTGTGTCTCTCTCTGTCTCTAACTGGGTCAGTCTCTGTGTCTCTCTCTGTCTCTAGCTGAGTCAGTCTCTGTGTCTCTCTCTGTCTTTAGCTGGGTCAGTATCTGTGTCTCTCTCTGTCTCTACCTGGGTCAGTCTCTGAGTCTCTCTCTGTCTCTAGCTGGGTCAGTCTGTGCCTCTCTCTATCTCTAGCTGGGTCAGTCTCTGTGCCTCTCTCTATCTCTAGCTGGGTCAGTATCTGTGTCTCTCTCTGTCTCTAGCTGAGTCAGTCTCTGTGTCTCTCTCTGTCTTTAGCTGGGTCAGTATCTGTGTCTCTCTCTGTCTCTTAAGCTGGGTCAGTCTGTGCCTCTCTCTATCTCTAGCTGGGTCAGTCTCTGTGTCTCTCTCTGTCTCTAGCTGAGTCAGTCTCTGTGTCTCTCTCTGTCTTTAGCTGGGTCAGTATCTGTGTCTCTCTCTGTCTCTAGCTGGGTCAGTCTGTGCCTCTCTCTATCTCTAGCTGGGTCAGTCTCTGTGTCTCTCTCTGTCTCTAGCTGAGTCAGTCTCTGTGTCTCTCTCTGTCTCTACCTGGGTCAGTCTCTGAGTCTCTCTCTGTCTCTAGCTGGGTCAGTCTATGCCTCTCTCTATCTCTAGCTGGGTCAGTCTCTGTGTCTCTCTCTGTCTCTAGCTGAGTCAGTCTCTGTGTCTCTCTCTGTCTCTACCTGGGTCAGTCTCTGAGTCTCTCTCTGTCTCTAGCTGAGTCAGTCTCTGCCTCTCTCTAGCTGGGTCAGACTCTCTTTCTATCTCTCTGTCTTTAGCTGGGTCAGTCTCTGTGTCTCTCTCTGTCTCTAGCTCAGTTAGTGTGTGTCTCTCTCTGTCTCTTGCTGGGTCAGTCTCTGACTCTCTCTCTGTCTCTTAGCTGGGTCAGTCTGTGCCTCTCTCTATCTCTAGCTGGGTCAGTCTGTGCCTCTCTCTGTCTTTAGTTGGGTCAGTCTCTGACTCTCACTCTCTGTCTTTAGTTGGGTCAGTCACTTACTCTCTCTCTCTGTCTCTCAAGCTGGTTAATCTGTGTGTCTCTCTCTCTCTAGCTGTATAAGTCTCTTTGTCTCTCTCTATTTCTCTAGCTGGGTCAGTCTCTGTGTCTGTCTTTAGATGCGTAAGTCTCTAAGACTCTCTGTCTTTAGCTGGGTCAGTCTCTGTGTCTCTCTCTGTCTCTAGCTGTCTTAGTCTGTGTCTCTCTCTGTCTCTAGCGGGGTCAGTCTCTGGCTCTCTCTCTGTCTCTCTAGCTTCGTCAGTCTCTCTGTCTCTCTCTGTCTTTAGCTGGGTCAGTCTCTGTGTCTCTCTCTGTCTCTCTAGTTGGGTCAGTCTCTGTCTCTCTCTCTCTCTCTCTCTCTCTGTCTCTCTAGCTGGGTCAGTCTCTGTGTCTCTCTGTCTCTAGCTGGGTTAGTCTCTGTGTCTCTGTCTGTCTTTAGCTGGGTTAGTCTCTCTCTGTCTCTAGCTGGGTCAGTCTCTGTGTCTCTCTCTGTCTCTCTAGTTGGGTCAGTCTCCGGCTCTCTCTCTCTGTCTCTCTAGCTGGGTTAGTCTCTGTGTCTCTGTCTCTCTAGCTGGGATAGTCTCTGTGTCTCTGTCTCTCTAGCTGGGTTAGTCTCTGTGTCTCTGTCTCTCTAGCTGGGTTAGTCTCTGTGTCTCTGTCTCTCTAGCTGGGTTAGTCTCTGTGTCTCTCTCTGTCTCTAGCTGGTTCAGTCTCTGTGTCTCTCTCTGTCTCTAGCTGGGTCAGTATCTGTGTCTCTATCTGTCTCTATCTGGGTCAGTCTCTGTGTCTCTCTCTGTCTCTAGCGGGGTCAGTTTCTGTGTCTCTCTCTGTCTCTAGCTGTGTTAGTCTGTGTCTCTCTCTGTCTCTAGCATGGGTCAGTCTCTGGCTCTCTCTCTGTCTCTCTAGCTTGTTCAGTCTCTCTGTCTCTCTAGTTGGGTCAGTCTCTGGATCTCTCTCTCTCTCTCTGACTCTAGCTGGGTCAGTCTGTGTGTCTCTCTCTGTCTCTAGCTGGGTCAGTCTCTGTGTCTCTCTCTGTCTCTCTAGTTGGGTTAGTCTCTGTGTCTCTGTCTCTCTAGCTGGGTTAGTCTCTGTGTCTCTGTCTCTGTCTCTCTAGCTTGTTCAGTCTCTCTGTCTCTCTAGTTGGGTCAGTCTCTGGATCTCTCTCTCTCTCTCTGACTCTAGCTGGGTCAGTCTGTGTCTCTCTCTGTCTCTAGCCGTGTCAGTCTCCGTGTCTCTCTCTGTCTCTCTAGCTGGGTTAGTCTCTGTGTCCCTCTCTGTCTCTAGTTGGGTCAGTCTGTGTCTCTCTCTGTCTCTCTAGCTGGGTCAGTCTCTGTCTCTCTCTCTCTGTCTCTCTAGCTGGGTCAGTCTCTGTCTCTCTCTCTCTGTCTCTCTAGCTGGGTTAGTCTCTGTGTCTCTGTCTGTCTTTCGCTGGGTCAGTCTCTGTGTCTCTCTCTGTCTCTCTAGCTGGGTCAGTCTCTGTGTCTCTCTCTGTCTCTATAGCTGGGTTAGTCTCTATGTCTCTCTCTGTCTCTAGCTGGGTTAGTCTCTCTCTGTCTCTCTAGCTGGGTCAGTCTCTGTGTCTCTCTCTGTCTCTCTAGCTGGGTTAGTCTCTGTGTCTCTCTCTGTCTCTAGCTGGGTTAGTCTCTGTGTCTCTCTCTGTCTCTCTAGCTGGGTTAGTCTCTGTGTCTCTCTCTGTCTCTCTAGCTGGGTTAGTCTCTGTGTCTCTCTCTGTCTCTAGCATGGGTCAGTCTCTGTGTCTCTCTCTGTCACTCTAGCTGGGTTAGTCTCTGTGTCCCTCTCTGTCTCTAGTTGGGTCAGTCTGTGTCTCTCTCTGTCTCTCTAGCTGGGTCAGTCTCTGTCTCTCTCTCTCTCTGTCTCTCTAGCTGGGTCAGTCTCTATATCTCTCTCTCTGTCTCTCTAGCTGGGTTAGTCTCTGTGTCTCTCTCTGTCTCTCTAGCTGGGTCAGTCTCTGTGTCTCTCTCTGTCTCTATAGCTGGGTTAGTCTCTGTGTCCCTCTCTGTCTCTAGTTGGGTCAGTCTGTGTCTCTCTCTGTCTCTCTAGCTGGGTCCGTCTCTGTCTCTCTCTCTCTCTGTCTCTCTAGCTGGGTCAGTCTCTGTCTCTCTCTCTCTGTCTCTCTAGCTGGGTTAGTCTCTGTGTCTCTGTCTGTCTTTAGCTGGGTCAGTCTCTGTGTCTCTCTCTGTCTCTCTAGCTGGGTCAGTCTCTGTGTCTCTCTCTGTCTCTATAGCTGGGTTAGTCTCTATGTCTCTCTCTGTCTCTAGCTGGGTTAGTCTCTCTCTGTCTCTCTAGCTGGGTCAGTCTCTGTGTCTCTCTCTGTCTCTCTAGCTGGGTTAGTCTCTGTGTCTCTCTCTGTCTCTAGCTGGGTTAGTCTCTGTGTCTCTCTCTGTCTCTAGCTGGGTTAGTCTCTCTCTGTCTCTCTAGCTGGGTTAGTCTCTGTGTCTCTCTCTGTCTCTCTAGCTGGGTTAGTCTCTGTGTCTCTGTCTCTCTAGCTGGGATAGTCTCTGTGTCTCTGTCTCTCTAGCTGGGTCAGTTTGTGTCTCTCTCTGTCTCTAGCTGGTTCAGTCTCTGTGTCTCTCTCTGTCTCTAGCTGGGTCAGTCTCTGTGTCTCTATCTGTCTCTATCTGGGTCAGTCTCTGTGTCTCTCTCTGTCTCTAGCGGGGTCAGTTTCTGTGTCTCTCTCTGTCTCTAGCTGTGTTAGTCTGTGTCTCTCTCTGTCTCTAGCATGGGTCAGTCTCTGTCTCTCTCTCTGTCTCTCTAGTTGGGTCAGTCTCTGGCTCTCTCTCTCTGTCTCTCTAGCTGGGTTAGTCTCTGTGTCTCTGTCTCTCTAGCTGGGTTAGTCTCTGTGTCTCTGTCTCTCTAGCTGGGTCAGTCTGTGTCTCTCTCTGTCTCTAGCTGGGTCAGTCTCCGTGTCTCTCTCTGTCTCTCTAGCTGGGTTAGTCTCTGTGTCCCTCTCTGTCTCTAGTTGGGTCAGTCTGTGTCTCTCTCTGTCTCTCTAGCTGGGTCAGTCTCTGTCTCTGTCTCTCTCTGTCTCTCTAGCAGGGTTAGTCTCTGTGTCTCTGTCTGTCTTTAGCTGGGTTAGTCTCTGTGTCTCTGTCTCTCTAGCTGGGTTAGTCTCTGTGTCTCTGTCTCTCTAGCTGGGTCAGTCTGTGTCTCTCTCTGTCTCTAGCTGGGTCAGTCTCCGTGTCTCTCTCTGTCTCTCTAGCTGGGTTAGTCTCTGTGTCCCTCTCTGTCTCTAGTTGGGTCAGTCTGTGTCTCTCTCTGTCTCTCTAGCTGGGTCAGTCTCTGTCTCTGTCTCTCTCTGTCTCTCTAGCTGGGTTAGTCTCTGTGTCTCTGTCTGTCTTTAGCTGGCTCAGTCTCTGTGTCTCTCTCTGTCTCTATAGCTGGGTTAGTCTCTATGTCTCTCTCTGTCTCTAGCTGGGTTAGTCTCTCTCTGTCTCTCTAGCTGGGTCAGTCTCTGTGTCTCTCTCTGTCTCTAGCTGGGTCAGTCTCTGTGTCTCTATCTGTCTCTATCTGGGTCAGTCTCTGTGTCTCTCTCTGTCTCTAGCGGGGTCAGTTTCTGTGTCTCTCTCTGTCTCTAGCTGTGTTAGTCTGTGTCTCTCTTTTTCTCTAGCATGGGTCAGTCTCTGTCTCTCTCTCTGTCTCTCTAGCTTGTTCAGTCTCTCTGTCTCTATCTGGGTCAGTCTCTGTGTCTCTCTCTGTCTCTAGCGGGGTCAGTCTGTGTGTCTCTCTCTGTCTCTAGCTGGGTCAGTCTCTGTGTCTCTCTCTGTCTCTCTAGTTGGGTCAGTCTCTGGCTCTCTCTCTCTGTCTCTCTAGCTGGGTTAGTCTCTGTGTCTCTGTCTCTCTAGCTGGGTTAGTCTCTGTGTCTCTGTCTCTCTAGCTGGGTCAGTCTGTGTCTCTCTCTGTCTCTAGCTGGGTCAGTCTCCGTGTCTCTCTCTTTCTCTCTAGCTGGGTTAGTCTCTGTGTCCCTCTCTGTCTCTAGTTGGGTCAGTCTGTGTCTCTCTCTGTCTCTCTAGCTGGGTCAGTCTCTGTCTCTCTCTCTCTCTGTCTCTCTAGCTGGGTCATTCTCTGTCTCTCTCTGTCTCTCTAGCTGGGTTAGTCTCTGTGTCTCTCTCTGTCTTTAGCTGGGTCAGTCTCTGTGTCTCTCTCTGTCTCTATAGCTGGGTTAGTCTCTATGTCTCTCTCTGTCTCTAGCTGGGTTAGTCTCTCTCTGTCTCTCTAGCTGGGTCAGTCTCTGTGTCTCTCTCTGTCTCTCTAGCTGGGTTAGTCTCTGTGTCTCTCTCTGTCTCTAGCTGGGTTAGTCTCTGTGTCTCTCTCTGTCTCTAGCTGGGTTAGTCTCTCTCTGTCTCTCTAGCTGGGTTAGTCTCTGTGTCTCTCTCTGTCTCTCTAGCTGGGTTAGTCTCTGTGTCTCTCTCTGTCTCTAGCATGGGTCAGTCTCTGTGTCTCTCTCTTTCACTCTAGCTGGGTTAGTCTCTGTGTCCCTCTCTGTCTCTAGTTGGGTCAGTCAGTGTCTCTCTCTGTCTCTCTAGCTGGGTCAGTCTCTGTCTCTCTCTGTGTCTCTCTAGCTAAGTCAGTCTCTGTCTCTCTCTCTCTGTCTCTCTAGCTGGGTTTGTCTCTGTGTCTCTGTCTCTCTAGCTGGGTCAGTCTCTGTGTCTCTCTCTGTCTCTATAGCTGGGTTAGTCTCTATGTCTCTCTCTGTCTCTAGCTGGGTTAGTGTCTCTCTGTCTCTCTAGCTGGGTCAGTCTCTGTGTCTCTCTCTGTCTCTCTAGCTGGGTTAGTCTCTGTGTCTCTCTCTGTCTCTCTAGCTGGGTTAGTCTCTGTGTCTCTCTCTGTCTCTAGCTGGGTCAGTCTGTGTCACTCTCTGTCTCTAGCATGGGTCAGTCTCTGGCTCTCTCTCTCTGTCTCACTAGCTTGGTCAGTCTCTCTGTTTCTCTCTGTCTCTCTAGTTGGGTCAGTCTCTGTCTCTCTCTCTCTCTCTCTCTGACTCTAGCTGGGTCAGTCTGTGTCTCTCTCTGTCTCTAGCGGGGTCAGTCTCTCTGTCTCTCTCTGTCTCTAGCTGTGTTAGTCTGTGTCTCTCTCTGTCTCTAGCGGGGTCAGTCTCTGGCTCTCTCTCTCTCTCTCTGACTCTAGCTGGGTCAGTCTGTGTCTCTCTCTGTCTCTCTAGCTGGGTCAGTCTCTGTGTCTCTCTCTGTCTCTAGCTGGGTCAGTCTCTGTGTCTCTCTCTGTCTCTAGCTGGGTTAGTCTCTCTCTGTCTCTCTAGCTGGGTCAGTCTCTGTGTCTCTCTCTGTCTCTCTAGTTGGGTCAGTCTCTGGCTCTCTCTCTCTGTCTCTCTAGCTGGGTTAGTCTCTGTGTCTCTCTCTGTCTTTAGCTGGGTCAGTATCTGGCTCTCTCTCTGTCTCTCTAGCTTGTTCAGTCTCTCTGTCTCTATCTGGGTCAGTCTCTGTGTCTCTCTCTGTCTCTAGCTGGGTCAGTCTCTGTGTCTCTCTCTGTCTCTCTAGTTGGGTCAGTCTCTGGCTCTCTCTCTCTGTCTCTCTAGCTGGGTTAGTCTCTGTGTCTCTGTCTCTCTAGCTGGGTTAGTCTCTGTGTCTCTGTCTCTCTAGCTGGCTCAGTCTGTGTCTCTCTCTGTCTCTAGCTGGGTCAGTCTCAGTGTCTCTCTCTGTCTCTCTAGCTGGGTTAGTCTCTGTGTCCCTCTCTGTCTCTAGTTGGGTCAGTCTGTGTCTCTCTCTGTCTCTCTAGCTGGGTCAGTCTCTGTCTCTCTCTCTCTCTGTCTCTCTAGCTGGGTCAGCCTCTGTCTCTCTCTCTCTGTCTCTCTAGCTGGGTTAGTCTCTGTGTCTCTGTCTGTCTTTAGCTGGGTCAGTCTCTGTGTCTCTCTCTGTCTCTCTAGCTGGGTCAGTCTCTAGCATGGGTCAGTCTCTGTCTCTCTCTCTGTCTCTCTAGCTTGTTCAGTCTCTCTGTCTCTATCTGGGTCAGTCTCTGTGTCTCTCTCTCTCTAGCTGGCTCAGTCTGTGTCTCTCTCTGTCTCTAGCTGGGTCAGTCTCCGTGTCTCTCTCTGTATCTCTAGCTGGGTTAGTCTCTGTGTCCCTCTCTGTCTCTAGTTGGGTCAGTCTGTGTCTCTCTCTGTCTCTCTAGCTGGGTCAGTCTCTGTCTCTCTCTCTCTCTGTCTCTCTAGCTGGGTCAGCCTCTGTCTCTCTCTCTCTGTCTCTCTAGCTGGGTTAGTCTCTGTGTCTCTCTCTGTCTCTAGCTGGGTCAGTCTGTGTCACTCTCTGTCTCTAGCATGGGTCAGTCTCTGGCTCTCTCTCTCTGTCTCACTAGCTTGGTCAGTCTCTCTGTTTCTCTCTGTCTCTCTAGTTGGGTCAGTCTCTGTCTCTCTCTCTCTCTCTCTCTGACTCTAGCTGGGTCAGTCTGTGTCTCTCTCTGTCTCTAGCGGGGTCAGTCTCTCTGTCTCTCTCTGTCTCTAGCTGTGTTAGTCTGTGTCTCTCTCTGTCTCTAGCGGGGTCAGTCTCTGGCTCTCTCTCTCTCTCTCTGACTCTAGCTGGGTCAGTCTGTGTCTCTCTCTGTCTCTCTAGCTGGGTCAGTCTCTGTGTCTCTCTCTGTCTCTAGCTGGGTCAGTCTCTGTGTCTCTCTCTGTCTCTAGCTGGGTTAGTCTCTCTCTGTCTCTCTAGCTGGGTCAGTCTCTGTGTCTCTCTCTGTCTCTCTAGTTGGGTCAGTCTCTGGCTCTCTCTCTCTGTCTCTCTAGCTGGGTTAGTCTCTGTGTCTCTCTCTGTCTTTAGCTGGGTCAGTATCTGGCTCTCTCTCTGTCTCTCTAGCTTGTTCAGTCTCTCTGTCTCTATCTGGGTCAGTCTCTGTGTCTCTCTCTGTCTCTAGCTGGGTCAGTCTCTGTGTCTCTCTCTGTCTCTCTAGTTGGGTCAGTCTCTGGCTCTCTCTCTCTGTCTCTCTAGCTGGGTTAGTCTCTGTGTCTCTGTCTCTCTAGCTGGGTTAGTCTCTGTGTCTCTGTCTCTCTAGCTGGCTCAGTCTGTGTCTCTCTCTGTCTCTAGCTGGGTCAGTCTCCGTGTCTCTCTCTGTCTCTCTAGCTGGGTTAGTCTCTGTGTCCCTCTCTGTCTCTAGTTGGGTCAGTCTGTGTCTCTCTCTGTCTCTCTAGCTGGGTCAGTCTCTGTCTCTCTCTCTCTCTGTCTCTCTAGCTGGGTCAGCCTCTGTCTCTCTCTCTCTGTCTCTCTAGCTGGGTTAGTCTCTGTGTCTCTGTCTGTCTTTAGCTGGGTCAGTCTCTGTGTCTCTCTCTGTCTCTCTAGCTGGGTCAGTCTCTAGCATGGGTCAGTCTCTGTCTCTCTCTCTGTCTCTCTAGCTTGTTCAGTCTCTCTGTCTCTATCTGGGTCAGTCTCTGTGTCTCTCTCTCTCTAGCTGGCTCAGTCTGTGTCTCTCTCTGTCTCTAGCTGGGTCAGTCTCCGTGTCTCTCTCTTTCTCTCTAGCTGGGTTAGTCTCTGTGTCCCTCTCTGTCTCTAGTTGGGTCAGTCTGTGTCTCTCTCTGTCTCTCTAGCTGGGTCAGTCTCTGTCTCTCTCTCTCTCTGTCTCTCTAGCTGGGTCAGCCTCTGTCTCTCTCTCTCTGTCTCTCTAGCTGGGTTAGTCTCTGTGTCTCTATCTGTCTTTAGCTGGGTCAGTCTCTGTGTCTCTCTCTGTCTCTCTAGCTGGGTCAGTCTCTGTGTCTCTCTCTGTCTCTATAGCTGGGTTAGTCTCTATGTCTCTCTCTGTCTCTAGCTGGGTTAGTCTCTCTCTGTCTCTCTAGCTGGGTCAGTCTCTGTGTCTCTCTCTGTCTCTAGCTGGGTCAGTCTCTGTGTCTCTATCTGTCTCTATCTGGGTCAGTCTCTGTGTCTCTCTCTGTCTCTAGCGGGGTCAGTTTCTGTGTCTCTCTCTGTCTCTAGCTGTGTTAGTCTGTGTCTCTCTCTGTCTCTAGCATGGGTCAGTCTCTGTCTCTCTCTCTGTCTCTCTAGCTTGTTCAGTCTCTCTGTCTCTATCTGGGTCAGTCTCTGTGTCTCTCTCTGTCTCTAGCGGGGTCAGTCTGTGTGTCTCTCTCTGTCTCTAGCTGGGTCAGTCTCTGTGTCTCTCTCTGTCTCTCTAGTTGGGTCAGTCTCTGGCTCTCTCTCTCTGTCTCTCTAGCTGGGTTAGTCTCTGTGTCTCTGTCTCTCTAGCTGGGTTAGTCTCTGTGTCTCTGTCTCTCTAGCTGGGTCAGTCTGTGTCTCTCTCTGTCTCTAGCTGGGTCAGTCTCCGTGTCTCTCTCTGTCTCTCTAGCTGGGTTAGTCTCTGTGTCCCTCTCTGTCTCTAGTTGGGTCAGTCTGTGTCTCTCTCTGTCTCTCTAGCTGGGTCAGTCTCTGTCTCTCTCTCTCTGTCTCTCTAGCTGGGTCATTCTCTGTCTCTCTCTGTCTCTCTAGCTGGGTTAGTCTCTGTGTCTCTGTCTGTCTTTAGCTGGGTCAGTCTCTGTGTCTCTCTCTGTCTCTCTAGCTGGGTCAGTCTCTGTGTCTCTCTCTGTCTCTATAGCTGGGTTAGTCTCTATGTCTCTCTCTGTCTCTAGCTGGGTTAGTCTCTCTCTGTCTCTCTAGCTGGGTCAGTCTCTGTGTCTCTCTCTGTCTCTCTAGCTGGGTTAGTCTCTGTGTCTCTCTCTGTCTCTAGCTGGGTTAGTCTCTCTCTGTCTCTCTAGCTGGGTTAGTCTCTGTGTCTCTCTCTGTCTCTCTAGCTGGGTTAGTCTCTGTGTCTCTCTCTGTCTCTAGCATGGGTCAGTCTCTGGCTCTCTCTCTGTCTCTCTAGCTTGGTCAGTCTCTCTGTCTCTCTCTGTCTCTCTAGTTGGGTCAGTCTCTGTCTCTCTCTCTCTCTCTCTGACTCTAGCTGGGTCAGTCTGTGTCTCTCTCTGTCTCTAGCGGGGTCAGTCTCTCTGTCTCTCTCTGTCTCTAGCTGTGTTAGTCTGTGTCTCTCTCTGTCTCTAGCGGGGTCAGTCTCTGGCTCTCTCTCTCTCTCTCTCTCTGACTCTAGCTGGGTCAGTCTGTGTCTCTCTCTGTCTCTCTAGCTGGGTCAGTCTCTGTGTCTCTCTCTGTCTCTAGCTGGGTTAGTCTCTCTCTGTCTCTCTAGCTGGGTCAGTCTCTGTGTCTCTCTCTGTCTCTCTAGTTGGGTCAGTCTCTGGCTCTCTCTCTCTGTCTCTCTAGCTGGGTTAGTCTCTGTGTCTCTGTCTCTCTAGCTGGGTTAGTCTCTGTGTCTCTGTCTCTCTAGCTGCGCTAGTCTCTGTGTCTCTCTCTCTCTAGCTGGGTCAGTCTGTGTCTCTCTCTGTCTCTAGCTGGGTCAGTCTTCGTGTCTCTCTCTGTCTCTCTAGCTGGGTTAGTCTCTGTGTCCCTCTCTGTCTCTAGTTGGGTCAGTCTGTGTCTCTCTCTGTCTCTCTAGCTGGGTCAGTCTCTGTCTCTCTCTCTCTCTGTCTCCCTAGCTGGGTCAGTCTCTGTCTCTCTCTCTCTCTGTCTCTCTAGCTGGGTCAGTCTCTGTCTCTCTCTCTCTGTCTCTCTAGCTGGGTTAGTCTCTGTGTCTCTATCTGTCTTTACCTGGGTCAGTCTCTGTGTCTCTCTCTGTCTCTCTAGCTGGGTCAGTCTCTGTGTCTCTCTCTGTCTCTAGCTGGGTTAGTCTCTGTGTCTCTCTCTGTCTCTAGCTGGGTTAGTCTCTGTGTCTCTGTCTGTCTCTCTAGTTGGGTCAGTCTCTGTCTCTCTCTCTCTCTGTCTCTCTAGCTGGGTTAGTCTCTGTGTCTCTCTCTGTCTCTCTAGCTGGGTTAGTCTGTGTCTCTCTCTGTCTCTATCGGGGTTAGTCTCTCTCTGTCTCTCTAGCTGGGTCAGTCTCTGTGTCTCTCTCTGTCTCTCTAGTTGGGTCAGTCTCTGTGTCTCTCTCTGTCTCTCTAGTTGGGTCAGTCTCTGGCTCTCTCTCTCTCTGTCTCTCTAGCTGGGTTAGTCTCTGTGTCTCTGTCTCTCTAGCTGCGCTAGTCTCTGTGTCTCTGTCTCTCTAGCTGGGTCAGTCTGTGTCTCTCTCTGTCTCTCTAGCTGGGTCAGTCTCTGTCTCTCTCTCTCTGTCTCTCTAGCTGGGTTAGTCTCTGTGTCTCTCTCTGTCTCTAGTTGGGTCAGTCTATGTCTCTCTCTGTCTCTCTAGCTGGGTCAGTCTCTGTCTCTCTCTCTCTCTGTCTCACTAGCTGGGTCAGTCTCTGTCTCTCTCTCTCTCTGTCTCACTAGCTGGGTCAGTCTCTGTCTCTGTCTCTCTCTGTCTCTCTAGCTGGGTCAGTCTCTGTCTCTCTCTCTCTCTCTCTGTCTCACTAGCTGGGTCAGTCTCTGTCTCTCTCTCTCTCTGTCTCTCTAGCTGGGTCAGTCTCTGTCTCTCTCTCTCTGTCTCTCTAGCTGGGTTAGTCTCTGTGTCTCTGTCTCTCTAGCTGGGTCAGTCTGTGTCTCTCTCTGTCTCTCTAGCTGGGTTAGTCTCTGTGTCTCTCTCTGTCTCTAGTTGGGTCAGTCTGTGTCTCTCTCTGTCTCACTAGCTGGGTCAGTCTCTGTCTCTCTCTCTCTGTCTCTCTAGCTGGGTCAGTCTCTGTCTCTCTCTGTCTCTCTAGCTGGGTCAGTCTCTGTGTCTCTCTCTGTCTCTCTAGCTGGGTCAGTCTCTGTGTCTCTCTCTGTCTCTAGCTGGGTTAGTCTCTGTGTCTCTCTCTCTCTGTCTCTCTAGCTGGGTCAGTCTCTCTTTCTATCTCTCTGTCTCTAGCTGGGTTAGTCTCTGTGTCTCTGTCTCTCTAGCTGGGTCAGTCTCTGTCTCTCTCTGTCTCTCTAGCTGGGTGAGTCTCTGTGTCTCTCTCTGTCTCTCTAGCTGGGTCAGTCTCTGTCTTTCTCTGTCTCTCTAGCTGGGTCAGTCTCTGTGTCTCTCTCTGTCTGTCTTTACCTGGGTCAGTCTCTGTGTCTCTCTCTGTCTCTCTAGCTGGGTCAGTCTCTGTGTCTCTCTCTGTCTCTAGCTGGGTTAGTCTCTGTGTCTCTGTCTGTCTCTCTAGTTGGGTCAGTCTCTGTCTCTCTCTCTCTGTCTCTCTAGCTGGGTCAGTCTCTGTGTCTCTCTCTGACTCTAGCTGAGTCAGTCTCTGTCTCTCTCTCTCTCTCTGTCTCTCTAGCTGGGTCAGTCTCTGTGTCTCTCTCTGTCTCTCTAGCTGGGTCAGTCTCTGTGTCTCTGTCTGTCTCTCTAGTTGGGTCAGTCTCTGTCTCTCTCTCTGTCTCTCTAGCTGGGTCAGTCTCTGTGTCTCTCTCTGACTCTAGCTGGGTCAGTCTCTGTCTCTCTCTCTCTCTGTCTCTCTAGCTGGGTCAGTCTCTGTGTCTCTCTCTGTCTCTCTAGCTGGGTCAGTCTCTGTGTCTCTGTCTGTCTCTCTAGTTGGGTCAGTCTCTGTCTCTCTCTCTGTCTCTCTAGCTGGGTCAGTCTCTGTGTCTCTCTCTGACTCTAGCTGGGTCAGTCTCTGTCTCTCTCTCTCTCTGTATCTCTAGCTGGGTCAGTCTCTGTGTCTCTCTCTGACTCTAGCTGGGTCAGTCTCTGTCTCTCTCTCTCTCTGTCTCTCTAGCTGGGTCAGTCTCTGTGTCTCTCTCTGTCTCTCTAGCTGGGTTAGTCTCTGTGTCTCTGTCTGTCTTTAGCTGGGTCAGTTATTACATTGGCTTCTCAAAGCTACGCGCACACGACCTGCGGGTTAAAAAAACACTACGGGACGTGGATATTTGAACTTTGCAGCCGAAAAAATCCTTTGTTCTGTCAAGCCCGTAACCGATATGTTTCAATTTAGCTATTAAATTGCTACGAATCTACTGGCGTTCAACCCGTAACCCGCAAATGGAGCCAAGAAGCCTATGTGTACTAGAGAGGACCTGCAAAGGGGTTAAAGTCCTATACATATTGCTGTACATGCAAATAAACACACACTACTGTAAAGCAAAAGTGATGTTAGATATTAATATTAAATGCAATATAAAATACTTTTATTTCGATCCCGGCAATCAATGTGTTAATACATATAATGGAACTCGCATGGACTAGAATATCATATTTACTGATCTATCAATATTTCATTATTTCTGGAATGTGGGTCCAATCAAAACCCGTATTTGAAACCCGTAAGATTTTGAAATATAACCTCCATATTTTAGTGACATAATGATGACGATCTCATTAACCATTGACGCCGTCTAACTACAGGTTTGACTAAATGATCATGTTCCCAGCCACACATCCAACTGAGCAAGAATGGTTTACGGGCTTGCGTCTACGGCCCATAACTCTCCGCATGGTCTCATTTACCAGCTCTGTAACGCAGCCGAATGTCAAACCTGCAGCCTTTGTGGGTGTGCCGATGCCGCTACGGGGTCCGAATTTAATATGGCTGTATGTCTCTCTCTGAACCTTGGTGTCTCTCTGTGTCTTTCTCTGTCTCTAGCTGTCTCTGTGCCTCTCTCCCAGTGTCTCACGATGCTCACAGGCTCTCCAGTGTCCGCCATTACTCTCCTATCTCCACTGACCTTTTCTCCTGGACACTGCACAGTTTTTGTTCTGATATCTTATCTATAACTACAAATTATACAGCTGGGAACTCTTATCAGTGACGGGCCAGAAGGGTCAGACGAGTCAGTGTGTTCTTTGGTCTGAGACGTATAAAGTATAATAAAGGAATTTGGGACAAGTGAAAATATTATCCAGGTTCTGTAATACTCTGCACTTCTGATGCAAAATTCATATTTAACCCTTGCTTAGCGAGTGCACTATTGGGGGCCAGAGTACCTGCACCGCGCGGTGCCAAGCACCCAGCTCTCACCCTGAGATGCTGAATTATACAGTTACAAAATAATCTTGAACATCGAATATATCATCAAAATATATTGTTACTTAAAAAGAGACGTAAAATAAACATCAGTAACTGGCATCAGTTTATTATGGTCTGCCAGGGGCGCATTCAATATAAAAACAATACATCAAAGTAAAAAACTGCCATTAAAGCCGCGCGGGCACCCCGGAAACAACGCTGTGTTGAAAAATGAAATTATAACAAACAAAGTAACATTTAATTCATGAAATAAGCGCTGTGTCGCTGGGACTCACCTGCGTGACCAACATCGCAAACGCCCCCAACGCTGACAACTATATATGTGATATTATTTCATTGTATCATAGTGTTGTTTTTTATTATTTTGGGAGCTCACAATCTGTTTTTATTTATAATATAAGGGCTTGCAGTCTGGCACATAACCCAAAGCCCAGTCACAATGCAAGGTTTGATGTTTTTTTTTAAGTCACATAGTTACATAGGGCCTCATTCTATTGCGATTTGGCCAATTGAATAGGGCCCTAAATAAGCACACAGCATATTTTTATTAAAGAAGGTTTTAGCTAGTGAAAAACTTGCTTTTGGATAGATGCTTGCTAAGTAAAAACTTCTTTATAAAATATATGTCATGTGCTTATTTAGGGTCCTATTCAATTGGCCAAATTGCAATTGAATGAGGGCCATAGTATTTAAGGATGAAAAAAGACTCAGTCCATCCTCAAGTTCAACCTTTTAAGATCTCCTCCGATCTGCAATATGCGGATTAACTATTAATTCATTAGTTGTTAATTAATTATTAATCAATTATTATTATTATTTTTTTTTTTTTATTCTTAATTAATCCAGAGGAAGGCAAACAGAAAAAAAACAAGCAAGACTTAGCCAAAGGGAAATAAAAAATAAAAAAAAACTTCCTTCCTGTTCCCAGACACTGGCGACCGGATTTCTCCCTGGATCAATACTGTCTCTCTAATTATCCATGATAACCCTGAATACCCTTTTTAATTAGAAATAAATCCAGTCCCCTTTTAAAGTTTTCTACCGAATCCGCTGTCACCACCTCCTCTGGTAGAGAATTCCACAGATTAACCACCCTTACTGTGAAGAGCTCTTTTCTTTCTTTAAGGTGGAATCTTTTTACTTCTAACCTCAAGGGATGTCCTCTTGTCAGCTGGAAACCTCTTGGCACAAAAAGCTCCCGTGACAAATCTTTATACTGACCCTGGATGTATTTATATCAGGTAATTATATCTCCTCTTAGAGATAACAAGTGTAATTTGGTTAGTCTTTCTTCATAACTTAGCCCCTCCATTCCCCTTATTAGTTTTGTTGCCTCCTCTGTACCTTTTCCAGCTCTAAAATGTCCTTTTTATGGAGTGGTGCCCAAAATTGTCCCCCATATTCCAAATGAGGGCCTACTAGAGATTTGTATAGTGGTAGAATTATATTTGCCTCCCTTACTTCTATACCCTTCTTAATACATTATAGTTAAACCTAAATCATGTTAATAAGCCCCCTCTTGGTTAGTAGAAAAGAGACAGATTCACTAAAGTGAAAAGAAGACGTCTCAGACATATCTTGGAGAGACCTCTCATTGCTGACCTCCTGGGCTGGCCTCACAATGCTTTGCTGATCCGTGATTATATCTGATAAGCATGCCGCACTTATCATTTACAGACTTGGCTGCCTAAACCCTTAAATCATGTTCCTTATTTTCTGGAGCTATGTGATTTTGGGCAGAAGGAGCTGCCATTTGGACGGTTCCAGCACTTAGAGGATGATTTAATAATTATACCACAGATAAGATGGCGCCTCATACGATCCCCGCTCTGGTTATTGGTTTGTGAGTCCAAAGCCAACCAGAAATAAACTGAGCCGCACCGGGCGACGAAGGGGAATATTACAGAAATAGGAAAACTCAATATAATAAAACAATGTACAAGATGTCTATATGTTGGTGTGAAATGGGATTTCCATTATAATAGGTATCGACCTCAATTGCTCATTATTTGGTGGTTTTAGGGATGGCATTTCTCCCCCATGTTATTTTTTAGTGTATATATAAATTGCAGATATCACTATAGACAATTACACACTTGATTTTGTCCTTACAGCATCTCCTGTACGGTGGTAAAACAATAATATAATATTGTAATATAGTAAACCGGTTATAGTATAGTATTATAGTAATTATTATGAGATTCTGCAGAAATACCAGTTGCGGGTCTAAATAAATTATTATCTGGCTTTACATTACATTATATTGCAGTGTCTGTTATCATTAGGGAATAGACAACCTAATAAGGAGGTCCTCTGGTACTTGTGTACATGCAGCCAACCATAAAAACTATCCAAACTCATACATTAATACCAAGAAGAAGAAGACCTGTATCACGTGTGGTCAGTACATACACTGAGGCTCATCCAAACGTCTACTAAGAAACCTACGGGATCTAGCGCAGAGTTTGACGTACGTGCTACTGAACTTCAAAGCTTTCCGATGAAATTTAGATTTAGCATTTTTGGCAGCATAAACAAGATAAAATAATAAATTTACATGTATTAATGTATCTTAACTATATCTTATTTCTAGTACATATATACAGTCAGGTCCATAAATATTGGGACATTGACACAATTCTAATCTTTTTGGCTCTATACACCACCACAATGGATTTAAAATTAAACGAACAAGATGTGCTTTAACTGCAGACTTTCAGCTTTAATGTGAGGGTATTTACATCCAAATCAGGTGAACGGTGTAGGAATTACAACACTTTGTATATGTGCCTCCCACTTTTTAAGGGACCAAAAGTAATGGGACAGATTAACAGTCATAAAACAAACTTTCACTTTTTAATACTTGGTTGCAAATCCTTTGCAGTCAATTACAGCCTGAAGTCTGGAACGCATAGACATCACCAGACGCTGGGTTTCATCCCTGGTGATGCTCTGCCAGGCCTCTACTGCAACTGTCTTCAGTTCCTGCTTGTTCTTGGGGCATTTTCCCTTCAGTTTTGTCTTCAGCAAGTGAAATGCATGCTCAATCGGATTCAGGTCAGGTGATTGACTTGGCCATTGCACAATAATCCACTTCTTTCCCTAAAAAAACTCTTTGGTTGCTTTTGCAGTATGCTTCGGGTCATTGTCCATCTGCACTGTGAGGCGCCGTCCAATGAGTTCTGAAACATTTGGCTGAATATGAGCAGATAATATTGCCCGAAACACTTCAGAATTCATCCTGCTGCTTTTGTCAGCAGTCACATCATCAATAAATACAAGAGAACCAGTTCCATTGGCAGCCATACATGCCCACGCCATGAAACTACCACCACCATGCTTCACTGATGAGGTGGTATGCTTTGGATCATGAGCAGTTCCTTTCAGTCTCCATACTCTTCTCTTCCCATCACTCTGGTACAAGTTGATCTTTGTCTCATCTGTCCATAGGATGTTCCAGAACTGTGAAGGCTTTTTTAGATGTTGTTTGGCAAACTCTAATCTGGCCTTCCTGTTTTTGAGGCTCACCAATGGTTTACATCTTGTGGTGAACCCTCTGTATTCACTCTGGTGAAGACTTCTCTTGATTGTTGACTTTGACACGCATACACCTACCTCCTGGAGACTGTTCTTGATCTGGCCAACTGTTGTGAAGGGTGTTTTCTTCACCAGGGAAATAATTCTTCGGTCATCCATCACAGTTGTTTTCAGTGGTCTTCCGGGTCTTTTGGTGTTGCTGAGCTCCTTGGTGCATTCTTTCTTTTTAAAGATGTTCCAAACAGTTGATTTGGTCACACCTAATGTTTTTGCTGTCTCTCTGATGGGTTTGTTTTTTCAGCCTAATGATGGCTTGCTTCACTGATAGTGACAGCTCTTTGGATCTCATATTGAGGGTTGACAGCAACAGATTCTAAATGCAAATAGCACACTTGAAATTAACTCTGGACCTTTTATCTGCTCCTTGTAAATGGGATAATGAGGGAATAACACACACCTGGCCATGGAACAGCTGAGCAGCCAATTGTCCCATTACTTTTGGTCCCTTAAAAAGTGGGAGGCACATATACAAACTGTTGTAACTCCTACACCGTTCACCTGATTTGGATGTAAATACCCTCAAATTAAAGCTGAAAGTCGGCAGTTACAGCACATCTTGTTAGTTTCATTTCAAATCCATTGTGGTGGTGTATAGAAAAAAAAGGTTAGAATTGTGTCCATGTCCCAATATTTATGGACCTGACTGTATATTGTGGGTGTATCACAATGGCAGCATCATGAAGGTTGACTTTTGGAGTATAGTAGAATATGTCACAATTCCTTGGACTCTTTATCTGCTTAGTTCAGCTTCGGGTTCTCCTTCATTTCCACTTGTGAGATGTGGTTAACAGACAATCATTGTCTTGTAAATACCTTACAGGCTGGTCTGGTGCTCCTCATATCTCCTCATATCAGCCTGAATATTACCGAATCATACGGAAACCTTAGTGACCCTCCCTAGAATACTGACTAATGTCACAGTCATGTCTGTGGTATTGTGGGTGAAGGCCTAAAAGAGAGAAAGTGCCTCTATAAGCAGCCAAGCAGATAGGATCTTTGTTATTCCAAACTCACAAAGAAAACAGCACGTCCTAGAAAGAGTTGTATAGGCCATAGGACTACCAAATAATGCGTTGTAGTGCCAACACTTGCAGATAAGCATGCCGAGGCTCCTGCATGCCCAACCTAGGCAGATACAGTAAGATGCATAATATAATTTACTAATGTAATCATTTAGGGCATAATGACCTGCTCACTTGGAGAAGTCCTAGGAATATATGGATTATACTATAAAATGTATTTTGGCAGATGCAGCTTTTTTCTAAATATATAATATTCTCTTGTAATTATTTTAACCACACAAAAGAATTTCATGTATGACCTCTGTGTCTTACAACATACTCCAAGTTCCACATTTCTATAGACCTCTTCCGTCCTAAGGGTTATTAAATGTTTCATGAACCATTAAATAAAGATAATTTAATATATGTTACAGAAAATATTCCATGTAATGACCACGTAAGAGTCATCATGATATGTAAACAGTATGTAATGTAATATGACCCATTTCTTCCAACTCTTCCACATAACATATTACAATCAGTGACCTCCAGTACATTCTCCAACACCAGCTGGAACTATCATTTAAACTTGTAAGTATTCAGTATGTTACACATGGAATACTATTCAGAAAAAAGAACATATAAATTGGACACATATTGTCAATTAATTACTGGGACTTTATTCCAGCTGGTTAGTTTTGGAGTTTGCCAATGGTATCCACTCCAAAGCTCTAATTCCATTATTGGGTCGTCACTGATGGTTATGTCTGCAATGGGTACCAAACCCAAGATAGATGTTTAATGATACCAACCTCCACCTTCATTATCAATGTAATATTCATTGAGTAACACATACTTTAAGGCTTGTATCACTGATCATGGTTGTTATTCAGTCATTCCGTCATGACCGACTCTCCATCCTCCTATATACATAAGGTTATCTTGGCAAAGATATTCGACTGGGTTGTCAGTTCCTTCTCCAGTGGATCACTGTTTTTCTAACCTCTCTGCTATGACCTGCCCATCTTGGGTGACCTTACTGATCCTACCTATAGATCACAAGCCTCTACACAATGACAAGTTCCAGATGGTGATCATAGATCATTACTAGGACTAATCATTTCTAGAAAGGTTTACTCACTGTGCTGCCATGTACATATCTGGCAACACAGGAGTATCCCTTTGTGAGGATTGGGGCCACCTGTTATAAAATACAGGTTAACTACCCACAAGGACCGTTTAAGTTCTTGGAAATCTCAGCAATCTCTGGCTTCTGTATGAGTCGGGGTCTCTCCATCAGGAATCCGCACTTCCAGGAGTCTCAGTAACCTTCCTGTGGTACTGACGAGGACAAGTTACTTAGAGGGTGGAGATAGGATCAATATCGCAGCCACCAGGAGCAAACTAAGAGACACATGATTTCTATATGTCTCCAGAAGTGAACTGATTTATCTTTGGAATGTCAACAATATTTATAGCAGTTAGATACAAGGGGGTGTACACAATGTAACAATGAGAGGCTGTGGCAGACAATTACAGGAGATGACCCCACATGAGGTCTAGCAGTACTTTGCTGGTTGGCACCTGAGAACAATAAGGCTACCTTCTAATACACATCCTGCCGTCTCTAGCTGCCTAGCACATGAGAGATGTAATCAGCTTATCTGGGCAAACAATAGGACAAAATAGATAACAGTTCAATAAAGGTGTCTGATCACTGCAGACTCAGCATATCCTGTTTAGCACATCAGAGATTTATTTAGTTTATTTGCCAACAATGGGATAAAGCAGATTACAATACAATGGAGTGGCTGGAGCCAAGCCGTCTGTTCTTGATGGGCTAAGATCCAGGAACTGGAAAAGGGGGCCCTTGACACCCTTTATATAAATCCGCAAAGGCCCAGGAGCTCTGTAAGAACTCACCCATTGCCTACATTTAATGATACCAGTCTTCACTGACATAACGGACTTCAATTAGTACTGGTAATTATTTTCTAATACTGAATGAGAGAATTTGTATTTAACCATTTATATAATTATGTTTTTATAACCGGCACACATGAATTCTATAGAAGGGGCATGCATACGGTTCTTCTGAAAATTACAAAAGCCAATATCTTTCGTTAACTAGATTGGACAGAACAGATAGATTTACTGGCTCAAATCATATATATATATATTTCCTTATTTATATACATTTCCAAACAGAAACACAGAGGCTCATAATGAGACTTTATCCATAACCCTCCTGGTGGACCGTCCAAGCAGATGTTGGAGGTCCTGAGATAATGCTCTGAATCCCATTTAAGTTTCCGTGTTGCAGATGATTTTCAATATTTGTTCCAAAGTTTACTGTTTTCTGTCCTAATAGATTTGAGAAATAAGTATTCACTCTCATGCTCATTTGGGTGGGAATGGTATTGATGAGAGATGGTGGTCAGCTTCATTTCATTTCTTGCTAATTTTTACTTATTGCAGCAAAACTGTCCAAAATTTGCTAAGAAATTAAACAGGTCGACGGATGCTTATGTGTCAAATACAATAGCCAGCTTAATTTTACCAAAGTCCTCCAAAGTAGCACATGGTTTTACACTTCAGTTGTTCAACATTCTTATTGAAGCTTCCAAGACGCTCAATACAGAGGTTAAGGCTACAGATGGTTGGCCATCTGCCCCTGTTGAATAAAAGGCCTTTTTGATTTTGTTCTCCATCTTATGATTCATAGAAATCCTTAATGAAAGAAATTGTCCTTGCCAGCTGCGGGTTATCCCATTCCTTTGACTCCTTTTCTTGATAGGTATATATCTGAATGTAGTACCATTATTTAAAATTATGACAATTAACTTAAAATATGTAGGATATTGATCCAATCAGTTTTACAGGCAGGAATTAATTTTTCAGCAAGGCCTCAACTCGATTGCAGTAGGCCGTATGTCTGCGGGCCTGCTGCAAGCCTGCATGGTGCTATTCAATTGGCCGGGCCCGCAAATCTCTATCGAAAGTAGCATTTACGAGTTTGAACATGATCGATGACGCAAGGCCATAACTCCCGATTAGAAACAGCAAATGGAATGTGGGTCCGATAGTGACTCGTGGTTCAAGCCCGTAGGACTTTGAAATCCAACCATCATATTTCATTGAAGACCTACGGGTTTGAATTATGAGTTACAAACCGACCACCTTCCAGATATAATGCAATATTGATAAAGCTGTAAATATGATATTCTATTACAAGGTAGTTCCATTATACGTATTAACACATTGATTGCTGGGATCGATATAACACAGATTTTAAACATGAAACCAAGTATTTGTTTTGGCCGATTTGCGGGCTTGAGAATGTTGTGCTAATAATTCTAAGACCTAACATCAGTTTCCCTTTCAATAATAGTACATTAGAGTGTTTATATGTGCATTTACATTGCTTCGGACATGTCATTAAGCCCTTTGCGAGACCTCCTTGGTACCAGTAACTTGTGGTTCGAATTTTGCCATTTGCGGGCTTGGCGGTGTTGTTTGCAAGGGGGAATCGGAGCAATTGAATAGCGATTCACGATTTTAGCATTCAGAAGTCTTGCAGCCATGAAAGATCAAAGGCTTGGAGGGGAATTAACTTGTGATTTGAACCATCGCAGTGAATTGCAGCCCGGAGCCTGTAACTCGATTGGAGCCTGCAAAAAGTCGCCAATTGAATAGCAAAGTAACTTGCGAGCTACATTTCCGAGCCTGGATCTCCCGAAAGCCTCAATTGAATCAAGCTCAATGTGTATGTTTCACTGGAGTTTTTAATTCTTTTCTCAGCTGATGAAAGATAAAGACCAGGAGAGATCTAAGCAGGTTGGACTTGATTAGTCCATGTCTTTTATCAAACATAAATGTCATAACTCGCTCTTCTTTGCTCTTGAAAAGGTCAAAGAGACCGATCCTACCCGCAGGTTGTATAGGTTCTGTATCCCCACATACAGGACGAGACCGATCCTACCCGTAGGTTGTAGAGGTTCTGTATCCCCACACACAGGACGAGACCGATCCTACCCGCAGGTTGTATAGGTTCTGTATCCACATATACCTGACGAGAACGATCCTACCCGCAGGTTGTATAGGTTCTGTATCCACATATACCTGACGAGAACGATCCTACCCGCAGGTTGTATAGGTTCTGTATCCCCACACACACAGGATGAGACCGATCCTACCCGCAGGTTGTATAGGTTCTGTATCCCCACACACACAGGATGAGACCGATCCTACCCGCAGGTTGTATAGGTTCTGTATCCCCATATACCTGACGAGAACGATCCTACCCGCAGGTTGTATAGGTTCTGTATCCACATATACCTGACGAGAACGATCCTACCCGTAGGTTGTAGAGGTTCTGTATCCCCACACACAGGACGAGACCGATCCTACCCGCAGGTTGTATAGGTTCTGTATCCACATATACCTGACGAGAACGATCCTACCCGCAGGTTGTATAGGTTCTGTATCCCCACACACACAGGATGAGACCGATCCTACCCGCAGGTTGTATAGGTTCTGTATCCCCACACACAGGAAGAGACCGATCCTACCCGTAGGTTGTATAGTTTCTGTATCCCCCCCACACACAGGATGAAACCGATCCTACCCGCAGGATGTAGAGGTTCTGTATCCCCACACACACAGGATGAGACCGATCCTACCCGCAGGATGTATAGGTTCTGTATCCCCACACACAGGAGAGTCCAATCCTACCCGCAGGTTGTATAGGTTCTGTATCCCACACACAGGAAGAGACCGATCCTACCCGCAGGTTGTATAGGTTCTGTATCCCCACACACAGGAAGAGACCGATCCTACCCGCAGGTTGTATAGGTTCTGTATCCCCACACACACAGGATGAGACAAATCCTACCCGCAGGTTGTATAGGTTCAGTATCCCCACACACAGGAGAGTCCAATCCTACCCGCAGGTTGTATAGGTTCAGTATCCCCACACACACAGGAGACCAATCCTACCTGCACGGTGTATAGGTTCTGTATCCCCATACACACAGGATGAGACCGATCCTACCCGCAGGTTGTATAGGTTCTGTATCCCCACACTGTGAGCCCTAAACCCAGAATGTTTGGGTGGTGTTGGCTCCAAACCAAGTAGGGGAATATTTTTATTAGTTTAATGCAATAGTTGCACTCTTCACACAAAATAATGGCCCTAAAAATTTAAAATGGACCAAGAGCCCTCTAGGCTAAATGACCTGCTGTAGAGGGGCCTTTGGGTTCAGGACATACAACTAGGGCTTGGGGAAAAACATCAAACATCACACACCATATACACACCATAGCTGTCACAACCCACGGGTGAGGGTACCAGGTACACCCCAACCCTACCTTGTGATGTATTGGATATCACATCATCGAGCCAGCTTAGTCAGCCCAGGAACAGCAGTCATCAGGATACACACAGGAGCAGATATTGGTCCCTTTAGATGGGACCAGCAGGAATAAGGGATACTAGCAAGCTTGGTAACAATAAATAAAAGCCTTCCCCACTGGAATGACGCACACACCATGATTATGTATAGTACAAACAGTGCACAGTTTATTACTGTTTTTTTCCTTGAATCCCACTGACAGTTTAACCCCTTGTGTGCTGGTCATGCCAGAAGACCCATCATTTACAGAAGATGGGAATATGGGAACATAACAAGAATTCTCTAACTTGCTAATATAAACTGAACAAAGACTTAACACCAACATAGATAACAGAGAGAATTGGTTTTAAACTTTTTTTACTTAAATTTGTGAGTTACAAAATAATCAACTAAAGTATTTACCAATGCCGGCCCGGGGCCCATAACATGTAAACTATTCTAAGGTCCAGCGGTCCCTCTGGGCATGACAGAGATCCAATATATTAATCCCATATGACATTGTGCTGTCCCGACTCAGTTCAGGCCTGTCTGAGAGGGCTTTTGACCTGGACTGGCTGGTGAAACTGGGGTCTAAAACAATAACAAATCCTGGTTGATTTTTGACTGTTCTCTCCTATAACTAGCCATAAATCGAAAACGTGGCTTCATAAAGAATTTGTTTTTTTCCACTCTCTGCTTTACAGTTAAGATAATTAATTAAGCTCAGTTTTAGTTTTTGAGGAATTGGTTAGAAGGCTGAAGGTTTATGGTGGTGAGCCATATGCTTTACTATATACCATCTCACTTCCATAGAAATCCAGCAGTTACACAGCCTTGTAATTATATGTAATGTGTAAGATGTTCTGGGGTACTATGCATGTTTTATATAGGTGTATATCTATTTATGTTTAATTGGTATATGTTTTAATTATTCAGATTAAGATATTCTGTATTATATGGTATACTAGCGACTTGCCCGTCAAAAATGACGGCAATAAAAAGTGAAGACTGGCAATACTGTTTGCCACACAATGGGAGCCTCTCCCCCTCTACTTTACTGGCCACACAATGAGCGCCTTTGGTGCTCATTGCGAGTCTCTCCGCCTGTCTGCTTCCTCCCTTGTGTCTCATTTCCCCCCTCCTCTCCCTCCCTTGTGTCTCCTTTACCCCCCTCTCCCTCCCATGTCTCTAACTCCCTCCCCTGTATTTCTTTCCCTCCTGTGTCTCTTCCCCGCCTCTCCCTCCCCTGTGTCTGCTCCCCCCTCCCCTGAATCTCTTTCCCCCTGTCTCCCCTTCCCCCTTTGTCTGTTCCCCCTCCCTTGTGTCTCTTCCTCCCCATTTACCTCCCCTGTGTATCTTCTCCCCTCATTTCCCTCCATTGTGTCTCTTCCCCCACCTCTCACTCCCCTGTCTCTTCCCTCTCCTCTCACTCCCCTGTGTCTCCACACCTTCCTCTCCCTCATGTGTCTCTTCCCCACCTCTCCCTCCCCTGTGTCTCTTCCCCACCTCTCCTTCCCCTGTGTCTCTTCCCCCTCCTCTCGCTCCCCTGTCTCTTCCCTCTCCTCTCACTCCCCTGTGTCTCCACACCCTCCTCTCCCTCATGTGTCTCTTCCCAACCTCTCCCTCCCCTGTGTCTCTTTCACCGCTTCTCTCTAACGTCGCTCCTCGCTGTGCGGTGATGCCCAATATTTCGCATGTGCGCGCCCCGATCGCCTCTGCGAACAATTTGGTTGTCAAACTGCGATTTGTTGTAAAGCGTGACGATGAATCGCAGTTTGACAATTATAATATGTGATAGTTTTTCTATTTTACCTTCTATGTAGTAATTTAGAGCCACATTAAAATCGGGCTACAAGTTAAAACGTAGCCCGTAACGTAGATCTTAGGGCTTTTTGCTATTAAATTAGCCTCGTAACCCAGGCAACAGACGACTTGCGGTTTAAGACGCAGCTAGGCAGAAAAAAGCCTACGCGTTGAGCAACGTTGAACATCACAGCCGTAAATCCTTTGATCTGTCAAGCCCGTAAGCGCTACGTTTGTAGTCATGCTATTAAATTGCAACAAAGTCACTTGCGAGCAAGCCCAAAGCCCAAAGCCCAACGTGTGCTCGAGAGGATATGGAAGGGGGATAAAGACCAATACTTAGCACTTAATGAAAATAAAAACACACTACTGTAGTTTTATTAACAGGGAAAGTGATGTTAGGTCTTAGAATTAATAGCACAACATTCTCAAGCCCACAAATCGGCTCAGAAAAATGATTAATTTCATGTATATTTTTTGTGTTATATCGATCCCGGCAATCAATGTGTTAATACATATAATGTAACTCGCATGGACTAGAATATCAGATTTGCTGCTTTATTAATATTGCATTTTCACTGGAATGTGGGTTCACTCGTAGCTCGTAATTGAACCCCATAAGACTTTGAAATCCATCCTCCATTTTCTTTTGATGCAATGCTGACGATCTCTGTTTCCATTGGTTCCATCTAAACCCGTAAATACAGGCTTGCTTAATTGATTACGCTCTAGCCTGCAAATCTGGCGGCCGACAACTGGTTTACGGTTTTGCGTTTCCATCTTGTAGCTCGCAGCCTTTCTAATTTTATAGCACCGTAACTCGGCCAAACTCAAGCTCGCAGCCATTACGAGCTTCACGTTGCAGTTACTGGCTTGGAATTTAATGTGGCTCTTAGAATGGAGACATGATGCCATTAATGGAAGTGGAAAAGGAAAATGTATAATGGTTGTGTGATATGTTGGACTACTCTCTCCATTCAGAAGATAAGAGTTGCAGGATCTCAGAGGTCCATATGAAGCCGTTAGACTCCTCCTGTCTAGTTGTTTTATAGAACAACTGGATGATGCCAGCAGCCAATCACCACCTCCTCCCTCCTACAGTAGTGCGCTGGACTGGCCGCGGCCACCACCTCCAGCCAAACCACACCACTACCGACACTGCAACTCCCTCCAGCCGGCCCCAGACCCTCCCCACTCCCACAACGCCACCTCCACACCACGCCCCTTGGACCTCAATCCCCAACATCAGGCCAATCTGTGGAGATGCTGGCCCTCATGCGTCAGCAGTTGGACTGTGCGGAGGTAATGCGCAGCCTGGCAAGGCACAACAGGGAGGAGTGGAGGCATCATCTAATGACAGAGTCCTACCTGGCCGGGCTGCTCAGGATTGGGTCAGAAAAGAGCGACTTCCAGGGAGTGACCGTGGAGGCCATGTGACTTGCTCTGGTCCCCAGCCCTGTCTCCTCCACCCCAGAGGCATCCCCCAGCAACCCACAGCCCGGCCCCTCCTTTCCTCCCACTATGCCGCCCCAACTCCACCAGCAGGGAGACGGAGGCCGACCACGGGAGATTGGGGCCCGGTGCCTAGGTGGAGAGGGACATAGGGGCTGCGCAGATGTTTGTGCCTTCTCAACAGCACTCCTCAGTGACAATCTATTGGTCACCATGTTAACCTAATCTAGCCTGGCTACAGAGTCTGGGATCTTGGCCTATATGATGGTAATATTTTGTATGCAGATGGCTACCTCCCATGAGGTGTAAGGTTTTCCCAGTGCCTCTCAGGTAGACATTCCTTCAATGACAGCTCCCCCCCCCCCCTTAATATGTAGCTCCCACCATCTTAAAGCTATTGTATAGCCAGATATCTAAGACATGATTGTTGTTAGCTGAAATGTAGACTAATACCGCTATGGCAGTGGATTTACAAGTCTCATAGTGGCATGTTAATGAGAGCCAGCATTGATATATGCACTAGTGACGCAGGTGATCCTGACCCCAATATCAGTCTGAGAACAGATCCTTGGGTCTGATGTAAGTAACATTGATTCTGGCTGCTGACCTTTGTGTCCTCTCCCTATTAATGGGTATTTTCCCATATTACTGATTATTTAGAGACCTGGCTAATAGCTAGTAATGCTTGCAGATGGGAATCAGGTGAGTTGGTATATTGGTACAGTATTTAGCTCTGTACTGTACATGCATGTTGAGTAGTTTGTTTTATCCTCCGCCTTTTTTAGTTTTTTTTTAGATTTTAGTTTTTGTCACCACACTGTACTGTAGAGGTTGAATCATCTGTGTCATTGAGCAGATCTAGACGAGGTTAAAGTGCTATGCACATTAATGGTGTCTTCAATTACAAGCAGTAATTTCTGATGATCCTTTTTATTTTCATTAGATTCCGGTTGCAGCGGGGTAGTGACCACATGTGACCCTGGTAGGTGCTATGCATCATGCTTATTCTAGACTATGACATTACCCACTGTAGGTATCCCCTTTTTCCCACAAGCCTCTTGCTCTCCCGGGATCCGCCCACACCACTCCCATAATGTTAATGCATAGTCTTGGCCATGTCTGATTGTGCTCTGTGTAAATAAAGCTTTGTTATACCGTTCTCACCGTGTCAGTGTGTTTTCAATGGTTGAGGTTATGTGACATCCACATACATCACATTTGTGTCACATTTCTATATATGTAAACTAATGATCCTATTTACTATGCAATAGATCAATACATATAACAATAATAATAGTCATAATAGCATTAGATATCACATATAATAGTTGTGGTAAGTTACGAATGTTGGATACGCAATGTTAAAAGTTACAGGCTTGAGCAGGAGCAATGAGCGCAGAAGCCCTGCACGACTTTGAAATGACTTAGAAAGGCGCTCATTGCCAGGCCCATGATGAGCGCCAAAGGCTCTCATTGCCAGGCCCGCAAGACTTTGAAACAGGATGGCAATGAGCGCCGAAGGTGCTTATTGCCAGGCACACGATGAGTGCGAGGCACGCAACACTTTGTAAAAAATAGAACTTTAACAGCCACCATAGTTTTCAAGCGTGTAACTCGGAAGCCATCGGAAGACCAACAAAAGATGCCAATTACTTAAAAAAATAACTGACAACCTCACACACAGCACAGGGGGAGAGGCAGGGAGCCTGTGGGTGAGGTTGCAAGCTAATTTGAAGTTTAATTGGTGTTTTTTGGCGATCAGAAATCGGTTAAGCGAGGGAAAAAATGGTGGTCGTAAACCAGTAATTCTTTTGAAAAAGGCTGAAAACGAGGTCAAAGGCAGTAAGACTTTGGCGCTCATCGCGAAGCCTGCAAGACTTTGAAAAAATAATAGATAGGCGCTCATCGCGAGGCACGCAAGTCGTGATCAGGGAGATAGAGGAGAAAGACACAGGGGAGGGAGAGGGGTAGAGACTGTAGAGACTGGAAAGAGACACAGGGGTGAGAAAAGGGGGGGGGGGGAAACACAGGGGAGGGAAATAAGGGAAAAAAACACAGGGCAGGTAGAGGGGGGAGGGAGAGAGGGGGATCACCAAAGGCATGATATGCGTGGTGAAGTGGTTCGAGGCATGAAATGAGTGGTTAAGTGGGGGAGAAGCTTGCAATGAGCACCAAAGGCGCTCATTGCTGGGCTCACTATGAGCGCGCCAAAGGTGCTCATTGCGAGGCACAAAAGTGGCAGGTTGGATGAGGCCTGCAATAAGCGGCAAACTCACAATGAGCACTGAAGGCACTCACCACGACGCCCCCAAGTTAGTAGGGGAGAGCCTTGCATTGTTTGGCAACCAGCATTGCCAGCCTTCAAATTTTATTCCCGTCATTTTTGACGGGCAAGTTGCTCGTCATATAAGAATATATGTCATATATAATCAACATAACGGGTTACTACACATGCATATGTCCAGTTAGTGATATTGGGGAGTATCAACATTCCCCTGAGGGCCTGCTAACAATATGACAAGTGATACTGAAGTGGGTTGCCAGTTTCTACTCTAGTGGACTGTGATTTGCCTGACCTCTCTGCTATGATGTGCCCACCTACATTGGCCCTACATGGTATAGCTCACAGCTTCATTCAGGTACACAAGCCCCTTCACCACCACCACTTAGCAATCCACACTAATTTGAATTGATGAATAGCAAAAAATAATGGGAGGTCATCAAATGGGAATGGTTATACATCTTGGCACTTGGCCGTAGGCAATGGCGTGGGATTTTCCAGGATGGGCGTAGCGGAGATTACCCATGATGGAGGTGAGTTGGCTGTTGCTCCACGTGCCTCTGCACAGCATCCATGTGTTTTTGTAGCCCTTCCTGATGTGTTAGAGTGGTGTATGTTCCCCTGCTCCCCTTGTGGATTGCCAAGTAGTGGTGGTGAAGAGGCTTGTGTACCTAAATGAAGCTGTGAGATATATTGCAGAGCGGTCAGACAAATCACAATCCACTGGAGAAGGAACTGGCAACCCACTCCAGTATCTTTGGCATGCAACCCTTGTGGAACAGCACAGGCAGAGACCTAGCTAAATGTGCTGCAGTCCATAGAGTCACAGAGAGTTGGACACTACTTAAGGATTGAACCACAAATTATAAAAATGGTCCTATTTGGAGGCCATAATAATTTTGCCTCCATTTGCGGGTTACGGGCTTGAACGCCAGGGCATCTTTGGGAATTTGTTGCAATTTAAAAGCTAGATTGGAACGTAACAGTTATGGGCTTGACAGATCAAAGAATCTGCGGCAACGGAGATTAGATTTCGATATCCCGTAGGGTTTTTCTGCCCTTAACCTGCAGGTCATTTGCGGGTAGCTTTGAGAGGCCATATTAATAGCTGTAAGTCTTGCGGTTACAGGCTACGGTTTTACACGTTGATGAGTTTCATAGGGCTACATGTCTAGTATCTTGCTGTCCGATCCAGAAACCAAGGCGGAGCAGCCAACAAAAAAATATTTTAACCTCTAGGTTCCATAGATTAGGGTTGGAGGCTGGCAGGGAGGGTCATGGTGCAAGGTTAGAGCAAGGCCACAAGACACTACTTAACAATGATGTACTAAAACAACAATAACAGTAAAGATGTAATGATGGCTATTTACAATTCAGTTAAAAAATGATATTCATGTTTAAGTATTGCTGAGGTCCACTTCCATCGTCCACTTGAATGATTGTAAAAGATTATACTTCTTGCCTCTTGGTTTAGGGTGGCTGAGGCCTCCTTCAGCCCTCTATGTTGACTGCATGGGAATTCATTTCCTGACTCCATCTTGGCTGGTGGTAAATGAGACTTCTTTTGATTCCGTCATCTAAATAGTCCTATAGTGTGGGATGAATATACAACAACACCTGTATGTCAATATGCTAATTATAGTGAGCCCTGATAGCTTCCCAAGAATACACAGAGACGTCCTTAAACCCTGGACCATTAATAAGATATTATGATATTTTGTTCTTGTTGTTTAGTTGTTCCATTGTGTCCAGAATGCCAGGCACATCTGTCAGACACTGCTGCCTTGAGATCCATCAAGTTCATGTTCATTGCTCCAATTACCTCACCTATCCATCTAAGCCTCTGTGAACCTTTAACCTATCATCAGAGCCTTCTCCCTGTTTTCTCATGATATGGCCAATGTTCCATGTTCGGTTCTGACCGTGGCGTCTTGATCCACATACAGATTCCTCAGGAGGCAGATTAGATGGTCTGGTATCCCCAACTCTTGAATTTACCACATTTTGTTGTGACCCACAGAGGCAAAGGCTTTGAATAGTCCATGAAGCACATGGAAAATATTTCTGGAACTCTCTGATTTCTCTATTATCCAGCGAACATTGGCAATTTGATCTCCTGTGCCTCGCTTGGACTTTGATCTTGTGTGCCTCGCTGGTAGTTCTTGGACCATATATTGTTGTTGCCGGTCTTTCAGGATAGGCATTACTTTGCGGACATGTAAAATGAGTGCAATTGTTAGATAATTGGAGAACTTTTTGACATTGTCTTTTTTGGGATTGAGATGTAGACTGACCTTTTCCAGTCTACTGCCCATTGTTGGGTTTTAATAATATGTTGGCAGAAGGCAAGTAACACTTTCACAGCATCATCTTGTAGGATTTAGAATAGTTTGATTGGGAATCCATCACCTCCTGCAGCCTTGTTATCAGCAAGACATCCTAGGGCACTCTCCAAGATGTCTGGCTCCAGCTTATTGAGGTAATCATTGCTGTTAAGATCTTCTTCGATCTCTTTACATCTCTTTAGAATGTTACATAGTTACATAGAAATTAAAGTTGAAAAAAGACTTTCAGTCCATCAAGTTCAACCTTTTAAGATCTCCTCTGATCTGCAATATGCGGGTTAAATATTAATTAATTAGTTGTTAGGCAAAGTTATGTTGCCGTGTCCCAACCACTGGTACCTCCCTTGTGTATACCGAAGAAAATAACCTATTTAGCTCATCTGCCTTTTCCTGGTCACTAATTATCAGACTGTGTCACATTGTAATGTTCCTATAGCTTCCTTCCTGGCCTTCTTCCCAGTAATATACTTATACACATGTTTAGGGTTAGTCTTATTCTCATTACATATAAGTTGCCATTTTCTATGTTCGCCAGTCTAATAGCCCTTACCTTGGTGATTTCCTTGTATTCCTGTAAATCAGTCTCTGTCCCCTCTTGTTTGTATAATATAAATGTCTGTTTTTTACTCTGTATCTTGATCTTTAAATCATTGTTAAGCCACATTGGATGGGATTTTCTCCTTTACTTTTATTCCCACATGGTATATGCCGCTGTGTATGTATATTTAGTAAGGATTTAAATGTTGTCCATTTATGTTCAGAGTTTTTACCCATCATGCCTCTGTCCCAGTCTATACTTTGTATTGCTGCCCTTAGACCTTTAAAATCTGCACTATTAAAATTAAAAGTTTTTGTTGGTTTTGTTTTTTTACTTCAATCTCAAATGAGACTGTGTTGTGATCACTGTTTCCCAAAGGTTGCCCTATTACAACATTAGATACTATATCAATATTATTTGTGATGCTCCCCTTCGCTGAACTGCTGGTCTCATTTATCCAGTTTATTTCAGGGTAATTAAAATCTCCCATTATTAGAACTTGCCCGTTCTTAGCTGCATTTTCAATCTGTAACAATAATTGTATTTCCTCACTTTCAGCTATATTTGGGGGTTTATAGCACACTCCTACTTATATTCTTTTGGAATTTGCTTCTCCGCTATTTAACTCTACCCACAAACATTCAACATTATCGCTAGGTCCACCATAAATATCTTCTCTGACTATAGCCTTAAATTCAGGCTTAACATACAGACAAATCCCTCCTCCTCGTTTACCATTGCCTCTATCTTTCCTAAATAGGTTATAACCATTCGTATTAACAGTCCAGTCATGAGATTCAACCCACCATGTTTCGGTAATGCCTATTAAATCCCATTTTTTATTAATTGCTAATAATTCTAACTCTCCCCTTTTTCCTGACAAGCTTCTGGCATTAGCAAGCATACACTTTATGTAATGAGTCTGTATTTCTGAAGTGCCTGCCACTGTACTTGAGTTACTTAGTACTACCTCCCTATTGACTATTCTACCCCTCCCCCCATCTCCCCCCTATGAGTTATTAATTCATCCCTTATACCCTCTACACTTTCTACCCCATTAATTATATCTGTTCCCCCCCCACCTACTAGTTTAAAAACTCCTCCAGCCTTTCTACCAACCTATCCCCTAGCATAAAAGCTCCCTCATCATTAAGGTGCAATCCATCCCTGCTGTAGAGATTGTACTGAAGTGAGAAGTCAGCCCAGTGCTCTAAAAACACAAACCCCTCCTTAGTGCACCACATCTTTAGCCACGCATTAACCTCCCTAAGCTCCTTCTGCCTCCCTGGGCTAGCGCGTGGCACTGGTAGTATCTCAGAAAATACTACCTTGGAGGTCCTTGCCTTCAGCTTATTACCTAGTTCTCTAAAATCATTATTTAGGACACTCCATCTTCCACTAACTTTGTCATTGGTACCAATATGTACCAATACCGCCGGTTCATTTCCAGCCCCTCCCAATAATTTATCGACCCGATCCACAACATGACGAACCCGAGCACCCGGGAGACAGCAAACTGTGCGATTGCTGGGATCTGGGTGACAAATCACCCTGTCTACCTTCCTAAAAATAGAGTCCCCTACAACCAAAACATGTCTGTTGCTCTGCCTATTCTGCCCTCCCACTCCTCCAGTAGAACTGTTCTCCCGGCTGTTAGAGGGAACAGCTCTATCTGGCATTGCCATTCCTGAATGGACATCCCCAACAGTTTCACTCAATCTGGCAAATCTGTTGGTGTTTGCCAACTCAGAACTGGCCTGCCTCCTCCTGTTCCTCCTGATTCCCCTTCTAACTGTAACCCAGCTACCTCCCTGGACATCCTCACTAGCCCCAGCTCCACCCTCCATGCGAGGCCCAGCTAAACTGTGCTCCAAGAGCACCAACTCCCTTTCCAGTGGAGCAATATCCCTAAGTGCAATTCTCCTCTCCAGATCTCCAATTTGAGCTTCCAGAGAGGCCGAATGCTCACACCTGTCACAGAGGTATGGACCCTGGATCATCTGTTCCAGTATTGCATACATATGACAGGATGTACACTGAATAAGGTTGCCACTGGACTGACTCATAATTATTATTATTGTCTAATTTCAGTGGGAAAAATAAAGAATATAAAATATATTTGTATAAAGTTTTCCTCCTTTGCACTATAAATCTGTCCTCCTTTTTCTTTGAAGTCCCTCCTTTTATTTAAACTCCTACACTTTTACTAGAATTTCACTTATACTAGAAATGTTCGCAAGCTCACAAGTCCGCCCCTTCTCCTGTTTATATTAACTTCTGCCTTCTCGCCTGGGCACAATTAGTGCACTCTGCAATTTATCAGCCTTTACTTGTAAAGGGAAATCCACTCCTTGGGCCTTATTCAATTGTGATTTGGCGAGTTGAATAGGGCTCTATATAAGCACAGAGCATGTTTTTTTACAGAAGTTTTTAGTTAGTGAAGACCTTGCTTTTGGATAGAAGTTCACTAACTAAAAACTTCTGTAAAAAAATATGCTATGTGCTTAAATAGAGCCCTATTCACTTAGACAAATCGCAATTGAATGAGGTCCCTTGTCTCTTCTTGCTCCGCTGGAATTCTGCATTCAGTTGGACAAATATTTTCTTATCTCCACCACCTTTTGCTTTCCTTCTTTCCTGGGCTACTTTCAAAGTCTCATCAGATAGCCAGTTTAACTCCTTACTTTTCTTTATTTTAGGGATATTCTTTGTTGCTGTTTCCTGGATAATGTTGCAAACTTTGGTCCAAAGTTCTTCAGGCATTCTATCTTCCATGTCTAGTTCTTCAGGCATTCTGTCTTCCATGTCTAGTTCTTCAGGCATTCTGTCTTCCATGTCTGGTTCTTTAGGCATTCTATCTCCCATGTCTAGTTCTTCAGGCCTTCTATCTTCCATGTCTAGTTCTTCAGGCATTCTGTATTCCATGTTTAGTTCTTCATGCATTCTGTCTTCCATGTCTAGTCCCTTAAATCTATTCATTACTTCCACTGCATATTCACAAGGGATATTATTATTTTGTATCTACTTGGTCTGATGGTTTTCCCTCTTTTCTTTAGTTTACTTCTAAACTTTGCAATAAGAAGCTCCTGGTCTGAGCCGTAGTCGGTTCCAGGTCTTGTTTTTGCTGACTGTATAGAGCTCCGCCATCTTTGGCTGCAGTATATAGTCAATCTGATTTCTATGTTGTCCATCTGGTGATGTCCATGTGTACAGTCGTCTCGGAGGCTGTTAGAAGAGGGTGTTTGCTGTGACCAGAGAATTATCTTGACAGAACTTTACTAATCTCTGATCTACTTCATTTTATACTTAAGGCCAAATTTTCCAGTTACTCCCGGTGTCCTTTGGTTCCTACTTTAGCTTCCAATCTCCTATGATGATAGTAACATTTTTTCTTGGTGTTATATATATGACGTGTTGAATATCTTCATAGCAGTGGACAACTTCAGCCTCTCCAGCCTCTGTGGTTGGAGCATAGACTTGGGTCACTCTGATATTAAATGTCTTGCCTTGAATTTAAAGTGAAATAATTTTGTCATTTATTGGCTTATAATAGAGCGCTGCTTTGGCCACTCTTTGAATGACCATGAAGGTCTTCTTCTGTGGGATTTTTCATCACAGTAAAACATCTGGTGGTTCTTTAATATGAAATGTCCCATTCCCATTCATTTGAGTTCACTAATTCCCAGGATATCAATGTTTAATCTTGTCATCTCATGTATGTCCAAGTCCAGTTTGCCTTGGTTCATAGTTCTAATGGTCCGGGTTCCTATTCTTAATTGTTCTTTACAGCAGCAGATTTTCTGTTCCCCTCCAGACAAGTCCACAGCAGATTCTTCTTGACATTGGCTCAACCATTTCATTAGATCTGGTGCTACTTGTACTCGCCCTCTTCTCTTCCCAAATAATGTGGTTGGCATCTTCTGACCTGAGGGGCTCAACTTCTGGTGCCATATTGTTATATCTCTGGTTGTGCTTTTGCTTAAGGTTACTTGGCAAAGATACTGGAGTTGGTTGCCAGTTCCTTTTCCAGTGCACTGTGATTTGTCTGACTTCTCTGCTATGATCCGCCCATCTTGGGTGACCTTGCATGGTTAATTGAAGTACACACCTTCCTCCTTGGCTATATGTTTGCTGTAAGGCTAATTATTCCTTTGTTACATTTAACAAAAACAACTGGAACTATCCAGTTAAATTAACAATTAAATGTTTTTTGAGTAAATGATTTTTTTTTTTTTTTTCCATGGAGACATGTGTAAATATTTGGCGCTATTTCGGGCGCCAGCGCTCTCCTGTCTTGTCACACGGTGCTCAGCTCTCCCACAACTCCAGATCAAACAGCTCGGCTGTTACTACAACTTCCACATACCGACCCGACTGTATAAATCCTGCCAGCTGCTGGTGCAATCTCTGGCAGTTTATTTGAAATAAAACTCACACATCTCAATAACATAATTTTTTTAAATGAAGATTTGTTTCTGTTTCTTGATATTTCTGATGGATAGAAATTAAAAATAGCTGGTAATGAGAGTCACTAGAAACGGAGTGAGTTACAGGAGGAGAGTTGTTGGCTGTGTACACTGGGAGTCTCTGTGTGATGATCCTCTCAGTCATCACTCACACCACACCACTCCGTCTTTGTTTTTATCTGGCTCTTGCTCTTTTATTTCATGTTTATAACTAAAGATTAAGTTTTACTTGTGAGTTGGATGAATACAATAAAAGCCGGTTTTATTCATCCAATGAAATTTCCACCTTGACACAGTCAGACAAACTGAGTAGGACACACTCACACATTGGGGCACACCAACTAGGACACACTCACACATTGGGGCACACTCACACACTGGGGCACACTCATACACTGAGGCACACTCACACATTGGGGCACACCAACTAGGACACACTCACACATTGGGGCACATCAACTAGGACACACTCACACATTGGGGCACACCAACTAGGACACACTCACACACTGGGGCACACTCACACATTGGGGCACACCAACTAGGACACACTCACACACTGGGACACAACAACTAGGATACACTCACACATTGGGGCACACTCATACACTGAGGCACAATCACACACTGGGGCACACCAACTAGGATACACTCACACATTGGGGCACACTCATACACTGAGGCACACTCAAACATCAGGGCACACCAACTAGGACACACTCACACACTGGGACACACCAACTTGGATACACTCACACACTGGGACACACCAACTTGGATACACTCACACATTGGGGCACACTCATACACTGAGGCACACCCACACACTGGGGCACACCATTAGGATACACTCACACATTGGGACACACTCATAGACTGAGGCACACTCACACACTGGGGCACACCAACTAGGACACACTCACACATTGGGGCACACTCACACACTGGGGCACACTAACTAGGACACACTCACACACTGGGGCACACTCACACATTGGGGCACACCAACTAGGCCACACTCACACACTGGGGCACACTCATACACTGAGGCACACTCACACACTGGGGCACACCAACTAGGATACACTCACACATTGGGGCACACTCACACACTGAGGCACACTCACACATCAGGGATCACCAACTAGGACACACTCACACACTGGGGCACACTGACACACTGAGGCACACTCACTGAGGCACACTCACACACTGGGACACACCAACTAGGACACACTCACACACTGTGGCACACTCACACACTGAGGCACACTCACACATTGGGGCACACCAACTAGGACACACACTGGGGCACATTCACACGCTGAGGCACACTCACAAGGACACACTCACACACTAGGACACACCAACTAGGACACACTTGCACACTGGGGCACACTCACACACTGAGGCACACTCATTAGTACACACTCACACACTGGGGCACACTCACACACTGGGGCACACTAACTAGGACACACTGGGACACACCAACTAGTATACACTCACACATTGGGGCACACTCACACATTGGGCCACACTCACACACTGGGGCACACTAATTAGCATACACTCACACATTGGGGCACACTCATACACTGAGGCACACTCACACACTGGGGCACACCATCTAGGACACACTCACACATTGGGGCACACTCACACATTGGGGCACACCAACTAGGACACACTCACACACTGGGGCACACTCACATGCTGAGGCACAATCACCAGGACACACTCACACACTGGGACACACCAACTAAGACACACTTGCACACTGGGGCACACTCACACACTGAGGCACACTCATTAGGACACACTCACACACTGGGGCACACTCACACACTGGGGCACACTAACTAGGACACACTAACACATTGGGGCACACTAACTAGGACACACTCACACACTGGGGCACACTCACACAATGAGGCACACTCGCACATTGGGGCACAACAACTAGGACACACTCACACACTGGGACTCACCAACTAGGACACACTCACACACTGGGGCACACCAACTAGGACACACTCACACACTGGGACACACTCATACGCTGAGGCACACTCACACATCGGGGCACACCAACTAGGACACACTCACACACTGGGGCACATGCACACACTGAGGCACACTCACTAGGACACACTCACACACTGGGACACACCAACTAGGACCCACTCACAAACTGGGGCACACTCACACACTGAGGCACACTCACTAGGACGCACTAACACATTGGAACACACCAGATAGGACACACTCACAAACTGGGGCACACTCACTCACTGAGGCACACTCACACATTGGGGCTCACCAACTAGGACACACTCACACACTAGGGCACACTCACACACTGAGGCACACTCACCAGGACACACTCACACACTGGGACACACCAACTAGGACACACTAGCACACTGGGGCACACTCACACACTGAGGCACACTCACTAGGACGCACTAACACATTGGAACACACCAGATAGGACACACTCACAAACTGGGGCACACTCACTCACTGAGGCACACTCACACATTGGGGCTCACCAACTAGGACACACTCACACACTAGGGCACACTCACACACTGAGGCACACTCACCAGGACACACTCACACACTGGGACACACCAACTAGGACACACTAGCACACTGGGGCACACTCACACACTGAGGCACACTCACTAGGACACACTCAGACACTGGGGCACACTCACACACTATTGCACACTAACTAGGACACACTCACACACTGGGGCACACTCACACACTGAGGCACACTAACTAGGACACACTCACACATTGGGGCACACCAACTAGGACACACTCACACACTGGGTCACACTTACTAGGACACACTCACACACTGGGTCACACTTACTAGGACACACTCACACACTGGAACACTCGAACTGGGACACACTCATACGCTGAGGCACACTCACACATCGGGGCACACCAACTAGGACACACTCACACACTGGGGCACATGCACACACTGAGGCACACTCACTAGGACACACTCACACACTGGGACACACCAACTAGGACCCACTCACAAACTGGGGCACACTCACACACTGAGGCACACTCACTAGGACGCACTAACACATTGGAACACACCAGATAGGACACACTCACAAACTGGGGCACACTCACTCACTGAGGCACACTCACACATTGGGGCTCACCAACTAGGACACACTCACACACTAGGGCACACTCACACACTGAGGCACACTCACCAGGACACACTCACACACTGGGACACACCAACTAGGACACACTAGCACACTGGGGCACACTCACACACTGAGGCACACTCACTAGGACGCACTAACACATTGGAACACACCAGATAGGACACACTCACAAACTGGGGCACACTCACTCACTGAGGCACACTCACACATTGGGGCTCACCAACTAGGACACACTCACACACTAGGGCACACTCACACACTGAGGCACACTCACCAGGACACACTCACACACTGGGACACACCAACTAGGACACACTAACACACTGGGGCACACTCACACACTGAGGCACACTCACTAGGACACACTCAGACACTGGGGCACACTCACACACTATTGCACACTAACTAGGACACACTCACACACTGGGGCACACTCACACACTGAGGCACACTAACTAGGACACACTCACACATTGGGGCACACCAACTAGGACACACTCACACACTGGGGCACACTCACACACTGAGGCACACTCACACATTGGGGCACACCAACTAGGACACACTCACACACTGGGTCACACTTACTAGGACACACTCACACACTGGGTCACACTTACTAGGACACACTCACACACTGGAACACACCAACTAGGACACACTCATACACTGGAACACACCAACTAGGACACACTCATACACTGGGGCACACCAACTAGGAAACACTCACACACTGGGACACACTATCACACTGGGACACACCAACTAGGACACACTCACACACTGGGGCACACTCACACAATGGGACACACTCACTAGGACAAACTCACACACTGGGACACACTTACACATTGGGGCACACTTACTAGGACACACTTGCACACTGGGACACACCAACAAGGACACACTCACACACTGGGACACACTCACACTCTTGGGTGCACTTACTAGGACACACATTTGCACACTGGGACGCACCAACTAGGATAAACTCACACACTGGGACACACACACATTGGGGCACACGAACTAGGACACACTCACACACTGGGACACACTTACTAGGACACACTCACACACTGGCACACACCAACTAGGACACACTCACAGACTGGGACACACTCACACACTGGGACACACCAACTAGGACACACTCACACACTGGGGCACACCCACTTGGACACACTCACACACTGGGGCACACTCACACACTGGGACACACTCACACACCGGGGCACACTTACACACTGGGGCATACTCACTTGGACACACTTACACACTGGGACTATACAGGGGCTATTTATTTGATTTTAGGCAGTAAAAACAGAGCTTCTAAGAATTTTTTAATAAAATAAAATGCATCACAGTAAATAGATACCAGGGGATATTGTATATCTAGTGACATCCAGAAACCTTCCATATCCCTTTAAGACTGTATTCAATAACCAGAGCAGACTATTTACATTAGAGTGTAAGCTCTCAGGAGCAGGGACCTCTTCTCCTTTTATATTAAGTATATTGTCTTTGTATATAATGTATCTCCAACCCTTTTGTATCGATATTTGTGTTGTCATGTGTTACACACTCTTTGTATACAATGTATTTTCCCATTTATATAGTCTGTATACATTGTATAAATCCAGGTTAACACTAATTATTATAATACTGCCCACGTGTGACTATTATTATTATTATTATTATTATTATTATTATAATCATTATTATTCCTTATTTGTGACCCTCCCGCTCTCTGTCCCACTGGGCCTCTTGTTCTTGTCCAGCTTTCTCGGCCGTTCCCACAGTCCTTGCAGCCGATGGCAGACACAGAGGAGGTGAAATCTCCAGCTATTTGGCCACTGTTTACTTTAGTCACCATGGGACGTCAGATAGCGCGCTTGGCTCGCTCCGCTTCCTTTCCATGCTAGCGAGAGGCTTTGTTAATAGGTCGGTCCGGCTCGTTATCAGACTCTAAGCCTCAATCACTGACGGTTTACTTTCGCATAATCTAATTCCAAACTAACATCATTTCAGCATCGAGCGCTTTCACACTTGTACAATAAATAGCGTTAAGTACCAGACATTAAAACGTCTTCTAATGTGTCCTCCCCGCGTCTGCCGGCACATTCTATTCCTGTGAATTCATCTGTGTATCCTATAAAAGTATATATGAGGCTGTCTTCAAGGACAACTGTTTACTAATAATATTTAATGGTTTGTACTATAGATAAAAAGCAACCATTAAAAAAAAGAAAAAAATATAGATTTTTTCTGAAAAAAAAGGAAATTTAAAAAAATAAATATATTTTACATTTTATTAATACAAGAAATATTATAGATCCCGATATAAGGTCAACAATATCATACATATAAAGAATTAAAGGACCACTGACGATTCATATTTACATTAGATTATTTTTGGAGAAATAGTATTAATAATGAAAACATTTGTAAAAAGTCTTTAACCCCTTGAGCGTGGAGGACATCTGGAAATTGTGCCCTGAAGCTCCCTGTGACATCATCAAAGCCACATGGACCTCTCTGCAGCTCTACTGGTGGGGTACAATGGTATAAGAGGGGCCCCACAAAACATCCAATGGTATAAGAGGGGCCCCACAAAACATCCAATGGTATAAGAGGGCCCCACAAAACATCCAATGGTATAAGAGGGGACCCACAAAACATCCAATGGTATAAGAGGGGCCCCACAAAACATCCAATGGTATAAGAGGGGCCCCTCAAAACATCCAATGGTATAAGAGGGGCCCCACAAAACATCCAATGGTATAAGAGGGGACCCACAAAACATCCAATGGTATAAGAGGGGCCCCACAAAAGGTCATGTGGTTTTAATAAAAATGGGGATTACCCGACACTTACTAGACTACGGGGGTATTGATAGAATGGAGGGGGCTCAATAAGAGGGGTTCGGATTAGGGGTTAATGACCACACCATGAAAATTAAAGTTTATCGTTGCTAACTTGCGTTATAGAGGAGTGGGGACATTTTAAATGATTGGCAGAGGGAGATTATAAAGCTGCGTTCCACCCGCACATGCGCGGACTGTGTTATATTTTCTGACGAAGTAGCGCGCAGGTCCCGGAGTTA
>CM050167.1:3154910-3164910 GCA_027410445.1 Discoglossus pictus
TGGGGGGGCTGGGGGCTGCTGGGGGGGTGAATGGTGCTGCTGGGGGGTGAATGGTGATACTGGGGGGGGGGGGTGTGAATGGTGATGCTGGGGGTTGAATGGTGATGCTGGGGGATGAATGGTGATGCTGGGGGTGAATGGTGATACTGGGGGGGGGTTAATTGTGCTGCTGGGGGGTGAATGGTGATACTGGGGGGGCTGGGGGCTGCTGGGGGGGGGGTGAATGGTGCTGCTGGGGGGTGAATGGTGATGCTGGGAGGTGAATGGTGATACTGGGGGGGGGGGTGAATGGTGATGCTGGGGGTTGAATGGTGATGCTGGGGGTGAATGGTGATACTGGGGGGGGTTAATTGTGATGCTGGGGGGCTGAATGGTTATACTGGGGGGGGGGTGAATGGTGCTGCTGGGAGGTGAATGGTGATGCTGGGGGTGAATGGTGATGCTGGGGGGTGAATGGTGATGCTGGGGGGTGAATGATAATGCTGGGGGTTAATGGTACTACTTGGGGGGGTTAATGGTGATGCTGGGGGGTGAATGGTGATGCTGGGGGGTGAATGATAATGCTGGGGGGTTAATGGTACTGCTTGGGGGGGTTAATGGTGATGCTGGGGGGTGAATTGTGCTGCTGGGGGGTGAATTGTGATGCTGGGGGTGAATGGTGATACTGGGGGGGGGTTAATTGTTCTGCTGGGGGGTGAATGGTGATGCTGGGGGGTGAATGGTGCTGCTGGGAGGTGAATGGTGATGCTGGGGGGTGAATGATAATGCTGGGGGGTTAATGGTACTGCTTGGGGAGGGGTTAATGGTGATGCTGGGGGGTGAATGGTGATGCTGGGGGGTGAATGATAATGCTGGGGGGTTAATGGTACTGCTTGGGGGGGTTAATGGTGATGCTGGGGGGTGAATGGTGATGCTGGGGGGTGAATTGTGCTGCTGGGGAGTGAATTGTGCTGCTGGGGGGGCTGGGGGCTGCTGGGGGGTGAATGGTGCTGCTGGGGGGTGAATGGTGATACTGGGGGGGGGGTGAATGGTGATGCTGGGGGTTGAATGGTGATGCTGGGGGATGAATGGTGATGCTGGGGGTGAATGGTGATACTGGGGGGGGGGTTAATTGTGCTGCTGGGGGGTGAATGGTGATACTGGGGGGGCTGGGGGCTGCTGGGGGGGGGGGTGAATGGTGCTGCTGGGGGGTGAATGGTGATGCTGGGAGGTGAATGGTGATACTGGGGGGGGGGTGAATGGTGATGCTGGGGGTTGAATGGTGATGCTGGGGGTGAATGGTGATACTGGGGGGGGTTAATTGTGCTGCTGGGGGGTGAATGGTGATGCTGGGGGGCTGAATGGTTATACTGGGGGGGGGGGTGAATGGTGCTGCTGGGAGGTGAATGGTGATGCTGGGGGGGGGGTGAATGGTGATGCTGGGGGGTGAATGGTGATGCTGGGGGGTGAATGATAATGCTGGGGGGTTAATGGTACTGCTTGGGGGGGTTAATGGTGATGCTGGGGGGTGAATGGTGATGCTGGGGGGTGAATGATAATGCTGGGGGGTTAATGGTACTGCTTGGGGGGGTTAATGGTGATGCTGGGGGGTGAATGGTGATGCTGGGGGGGGGGGGGTGAATAGTGCTGGGGGGTGAATTGTGATGCTGGGGGTGAATGGTGATACTGGGGGGGGGGTTAATTGTTCTGCTGGGGGGTGAATGGTGATGCTGGGGGTTGAATGGTGATGCTGGGGGTGAATGGTGATACTGGGGGGGGTTAATTGTTCTGCTGGGGGGGTGAATGGTGATGCTGGGGGGGGTGAATGGTGCTGCTGGGAGGTGAATGGTGATGCTGGGGGTGAATGGTGATGCTGGGGGGGTGAATGATAATGCTGGGGGGTTAATGGTACTGCTTGGGGGGGTTAATGGTGATGCTGGGGGGTGAATGGTGATGCTGGGGGGGGTGAATGGTGCTGCTGGGGGGTGAATTGTGATGCTGGGGGGGGGGTAAATTGTGCTGCTGGGGGGTGAATGGTGTTGCTGGGGGGGCTGGGGGCTGCTGGGGGGGTGAATGGTGATGCTGGGGGGGGCTGGGGGCTGCTGGGGGGGTGAATGGTGATGCTGGGGGGGCTGGGGGCTGCTGGGGGGGTGAATGGTGATGCTGGGGGAATTGTGGGATCCATTAGTGACCGAATGATATACGCTGATGAGAGGCAGTAACCTTGAAACAGTTGTATGTAGGTGGGATTCCTAGCTTGTGTATAATTCAACCTTACTTTTACTCAAAGCTGTGAGATACAGCAGGCATATGATTAAAGGAAGCCATGTTTGAAATGGTTATGGATTACAAGAGCAAAAAGTATTTTGGGGCACATTTGCATGTTTCTGCCAAAGTTCCCAGAATGCACTGTAATAACTATATTTCTTGGAATTCTGGGCATGAAACAAGTTTTTTCACTTGTTTTTGACATTCAAATGTGAACACAAATGTACTATTTATTTACTATATATATATATACACACACAGATATACCCCACTTAATGCTACGCCTTGAGCGCTAATTTACTATGGTGTACCTCGCTTAACGCTAAACCTTGCGACATCACCACCGATCCCTATGTAGCCATTTAAATTGCCACTTAGCGCTCTCCAGTTTGCCATAGCACTGTCTGAGCGCTACGGCGTTAAAATGTCCACCTTCAGTGCTTTTTTCGCATAGAAATCCTTCATGAGGAACGCTTGTGAAGCGCTAAAAGGGGTATTCCTATCTATCTATCTATCTATCTATCTATATATATATATATATATATATGTGTATAAAATATAGATAATAATTACCTATATATATATACTAGCGACTTGCCTGTCACAAATGACGGGGTAATAACATTTGAAGCCTCGCAATGCTGTTTGCGACACAATGTAAAGCTTTTGCGGCTTTGAGGACCTTTGGCGTGATATATCTAACGGCAGTGTAAAAATTCAAGTTTTTTTTAGTGCAGTGGAAAGTATACATTTTTATTTTCCATTACTATTTAATACTTATTAAATTAATGAACGTTAATAATTAATTCTGAATGACCAAATGTATTAGGAAGTGCGAAGGAAGTAACGGCAGTGTAAAATATGCTATTTATCTTATTTTTTTTATATATATATTTTTTAGTAATAATTAATTAATTCATTACTTAATAAATTAATATACTTTACCTATTTCTAATTAATATATCCAGCAATAAATATCCTGAAGAGCTGACAATCTGTTTTTCCTGCAGCATACAACGTACATTTGGACTGTTGCTGCCCTGAGGTGTAAGTGTCCGCAATGTGTCAAGTGTGCAGTGTAAATAGGCTGTGTGCGCGAGGGCAAACCGTTGGTTTAGTTGGGTAAAGTGCCGTTTTGGATTGGTAATGTAAAATGGTGGCGATTGTCTATGTGTTACGCGGCTCGCACGCATTTTTCATCCTTTGTAATAGTGTATTTTCTACCTTGTACGTTCCTAGGTAAAAGTGGTACGAGTGTGGCGGTGCTTTGCGCAGTTCAGGGTCGTGTAGCTTCGTTTTCATTTTTTCGGACGCTATTTTTTTTCTCGCTTAGCAGATTTTCAAGTGCCGAAACTCAGCAAATTCTGCTTAGATTTGCGTGCAGCCTCACTCCCAGACGTCCAGGCTGTCTCCCCGTGCTGTGTGTGAGTTTTTTTAAATATTTTTTGTTGTATTTTTTGTGTTTTTCCTGTTTTTTGATTTGTGCGGTTTGGCCATTAACGTCGTATTTTTCCAACCTTGTATTTTTTTTTTCTAGTTTCCACACCTCGCAATTCTTTTTGTCTAAGTTGTACACAACAGCGCAAAGCGTGATGACGGCTCGCAGTCTGACAATTATAATATGTGATTAACATTATTACACATGTGACTTACACCTCCTGGAATGTCCACCCTGTTATATATTTCTGTGTCCCCTGGAAAGAGGTGAATCTTACCCTGACACCCTCTATAAATATCACTAATAAATACGTTAAGTAAAAGAGGTCGCAGCACTGAGCCCTGTGGCACTCCACTGGTAACCATCCCTTCCTCTGCCTGTATCCCATTATCTAGGCCCGTTGGCACTCCACTGGTAACCATCCCTTCCTCTGACTGTATCCCATTATCTAGGCCCGTTGGCACTCCACTGGTAACCATCTCTTCCTCTGACTGAATCCCATTATCTAGGCCCGGTGGCACTCCACTGGTAACCATCCCTTCCTCTGACTGTATCCCATTATCTAGGCCCGGTGGCACTCCACTGGTAACCATCTCTTCCTCTGACTGCATCCCATTATCTAGGCCCGTTGGCACTCCACTGGTAACCATCCCTTCCTCTGACTGTATCCCATTATCTAGGCCCGGTGGCACTCCACTGGTAACCATCTCTTCCTCTGACTGCATCCCATTATCTAGGCCCGGTGGCACTCCACTGGTAACCATCCCTTCCTCTGACTGAATCCCATTATCTAGGCCCGGTGGCACTCCACTGGTAACCATCCCTTCCTCTGACTGAATCCCATTATCTAGGCCCGGTGGCACTCCACTGGTAACCATCCCTTCTTCTGACTGCATCCCATTATCTAGGCCCGGTGGCACTCCACTGGTAACCATCCCTTCCTCTGACTGTATCCCATTATCTAGGCCCGGTGGCACTGCACTGGTAACCATCCATTCCTCTGACTGTATCCCATTATCTAGGCCCGGTGGCACTCCACTGGTAACCATCCCTTCCCCTGACTGTATCCCATTATCTAGGCCAGGTGGTACTCCACTGGTAACCATCCCTTCCTCTGACTGCATCCCATTATCTAGGCCCGGTGGCACTCCACTGGTAGCCATCCCTTCCTCTGACTGCATCCCATTATCTAGGCCCGTTGGCACTCCACTGGTAACCATCCCTTCCTCTGACTGTATCCCATTATCTAGGCCCGTTGGCACTCCACTGGTAACCATCCCTTCCTCTGACTGAATCCCATTATCTAGGCCCGGTGGCACTCCACTGGTAACCATCCCTTCCTCTGACTGAATCCCATTATCTAGGCCCGGTGGCACTCCACTGGTAACCATCCCTTCTTCTGACTGCATCCCATTATATAGGCCCGGTGGCACTCCACTGGTAACCATCCCTTCCTCTGACTGTATCCCATTATCTAGGCCCGTTGGCACTCCACTGGTAACCATCTCTTCCTCTGACTGCATCCCATTATCTAGGCCCGGTGGCACTGCACTGGTAACCATCCATTCCTCTGACTGTATCCCATTATCTAGGCCCGGTGGCACTCCACTGGTAACCATCCCTTCCCCTGACTGTATCCCATTATCTAGGCCAGGTGGTACTCCACTGGTAACCATCCCTTCCTCTGACTGCATCCCATTATCTAGGCCCGGTGGCACTCCACTGGTAGCCATCCCTTCCTCTGACTGCATCCCATTAACTAGGCCCAGTGGCACTCCACTGGTAACCATCCCTTCCTCTGACTGTATCCCATTATCTAGGCCCGGTGGCACTCCACTGGTAACCATCCCTTCCTCTGACTGCATCCCATTATCTAGGCCCATGGCACTGCACTGGTAACCATCCCTTCCTCTGACTGCATCCCATTATCTAGGCCCGTTGGCACTCCACTGGTAACCATCCCTTCCTCTGACTGCATCCCATTATCTAGGCCCGTTGGCACTCCACTGGTAACCATCCCTTCCTCTGACTGCATCCCATTATCTAGGCCCGTTAGAGGAAGGGATGGTTACCAGTGGAGTGCTGACTGTATCCCATTATCTAGGCCCGGTGGCACTCCACTGGTGACCATCCCTTCCTCTGACTGTATCCCATTATCTAGGCGCGGTGGCACTCCACCGGTAACCATCCCTTCCTCTGACTGTATCCCATTATCTAGGCCCGGTGGCACTCCACTGGTAACCATCCCTTCCTCTGACTGTATCCCATTATCTAGGCCCGGTGGCACTCCACCGGTAACCATCCCTTCCGCTGACAGTATCCCATTATCTAGGACTCTCTGATTCTTATGCTTCATCCAGTGTCCTATCCACTGAACTAGTCCTAGACTATGAAGTTTATTGATTGGTTGATTGTGTGGGACATTGTCAGACACTTTACAAAACTCTAGATAAACATCTACTGCCCCGACCTGCAGCCTCATGAAATTCCAGCCCTGTAAGTGCAACGTAAAGCGCGCAACGGCTGCGAGCTTGAAGAGTTGAGGATTTATGGGGCTATTAAATTAGAACATGCTGCGAGTTACGGGCTTGAGAGGCAAACCCATAAACCATACTTAGATCATCGGACGTGCGACCGTGAACGTGATCAATTAGTCTAACTCGTAGTTACGAGTTGGGATGGAGCCTATGGCAAAAGAGATCGTCAGAATTACATCACTGAAAAATGGAGGTTCAATTACGAGTTACGATTGGACCCACATTCCAGATTTAATGCAATATTCATAAAGCCGTAAATATGACATTCTATCACATGCGAGTTACAGTATATGCATTAACACATTGATTGCCGGGATCGATATAACATGGAAATTAAACATTTTTTGGGCTGATTTGAGAATTTTGTGCTGGTAATTCTAAGGACAAATTAATAAAGATCCCCTTGAGTCAGGGAAGATGTCTACAATACGATTAATATATCTATTACTGACACCTTCATCAGTTGGTGGGTGATCTATTATAAATCAAAAGAAAAAAGAAGAAACACCTGATCCAATGGATTAAAACCTTAGTCTTACCCTTAGATTGTAAGTTTGCGAGTTTTCAATTGTGTGACCGTGTCTTGGAAACAAGCTCTATGTACATTTGATTATATGCTCAAAAACAGGGCCCTCCATTCTTTATAAGGTGTTAAGTTTGTTTTTGCCATGTACTAAACCCCTGTACAGCGCTACGGAATATGTTGGCGCGATATAAATAAAGATATTAATAAAATAATAATAGTCAATGATTACAAAAATGTGCTTAATATTAAAATATACCTTTATTACATCAATTTAAGAAGATTGTTGACATTTAAAAACAATTAACATTTTTAGATTGTACTGATAACCCTCTGATGCGTAAATTTATAAATATCTTTAAGATGATACCGGGCTCCCTTTCAGATTAATATTTGAACACAGGAAATCTAAATTGGGCCAATCTCTATTTCATGGATAAATGGCCGTGTATATGTCGCGTATACGTGTATATGTCTCTATGCAAAAAGGGAAAAAAACACGTGAAAGTACTAATAATAAAATTACATTTATAAATATTTGAAAGTGAATTAATATAATTATATTGATTAAATAAAGTGAATTAAATTAAATTTAAGATGCTGTTTGCTTCTGGTAATGAGCCTAATAACACCGCAACTCATCCACCACAAATTTAAATATATAAAGTGCATATAATAAATGTAGATTATAAAAGTGCAAATAGATCATGTAAATATAATACCATCTAAAAGCATCTCTTATTGTAATTGTAAATCACGAGACTCTATTCTACTTGGTTATATTATTACAATCATATGTTCCAATATAAAAAAATAGATACCTGTTACCACTAAATGATACTTTACTTCTATGTGTAGAAAATGTCCAAAGCATTAAACATTACGTTATTGTACCAATTTTACATTGATTTTCACATATCTCAATAAGTAACAATGTGCATAATCCCAAAACAATTTAGATGAATTTATCTTTGAGTAGCTACGGTGTAGCGAGTCCATGTAACGATATGCTGGATTCAATCCCCAGTCGGTGTAGAAGAATTCGTGGGTCAACCGGCGTCTGACGTCATCAGAGGGCGTCTTAGGGCAGGTCGACGCGCGTTTCGTATGGACTTCATCTGGACTGCCATTTATCCATGAAGTAGAGATTGGCCCATTTTAGATTTCCTGTGTTCAAATATTAATCTGAAAGGGAGCCCTGTATCATCTTAAAGATATTTATAAATTTACGCATCAGAGGGTTTATCAGTACAATCTAAAAATGTTAATTGTTTTTAAATGTCAACAATCTTCTTAAATTGATGTAATAAAGGGATATTTTAATATTAAGCACACTTTTGTAATTATTGACTAAGGGTGTAATCAATTGGATCAGGTGTTTCTTCTTTTCTCTCTTTTTTCTTTTGACTATTAATTCTTAGACCTAACATCACTTTCTCTTTTAATAAATGTACACTATGTGCATTTAAAGTGCTACAATTTGGACTTTACCCCCTTGCGGGTCCTCTCTAGCAGTCGTTGGCTTCTTGGCTCCATTGGTGAGTTACGAATTTGAACACAAGTGATTTTGATGCATTTTTAATAGCTCAATTGGAACATAGCGGTTGCGGGCTTGAAAGAACAAAGGATTTGGGGGCGCTAAGTTCCACGTTCCACGTCCTGTAGGCATTTTTTGGCCTTGCTGCATCTTAACCTGCAAGTCGTCTGCGGGTTGCTTTAAGAGGCCAATTTAATAGCTTGAAGTCTTGCGAGCTACGTTACGAGCTACATTTTTACACGTAGCCCGAATTTAATGGGGCTGCTGGTCTATAACTTTAGTTTATTCTGACCTGATCTCCCGGCAGTAACACCAGGCTGGACACGATCATGTAATCACTGGACTTTAGATATTCAATAACTCTATTTTTCCAAAGTGTTTCCTTTAGTTTGCATCCTACTGATGTACTCGAGTCCTCCATACTTCACTTGGTGTATATTAGCAACTTTCTAATCATCTGGAACTACTCCTAACAGTAATTATTCATTAAAAAGTTAGTGGTGAGACAAGTACCAGTCTAAGCTCCACCAGTACCTTGGGATGGACATTGTCTGGACCCACTGATGTTTTCCCTTTTAATTATGATAACACTGAAAAAAACTCATCTTCTGAAATGAATTCCCTTAATGCCTCCCCCTCAATGGAAATGTCTGGGGAAAACATGGCGCTGAAATATTCATTCAGCCAGTTTGCTACGTCCTTATCTTCTTCTAGCTATGATTTCTTAAGTATAAATATTCCTTCCATATTTTTTCTATTTTCACTGATATACCTAAAGAAAGTTTTGTCACCTTTTGTTTATTTAGTGTGCAAATGTCTGTTCTGCGTGGGCCTTGGCAGATCTCATAACCTGATTTGTCTGCCACATGCCAGTTTAGAGGACAATATAAATGCCCTGCATCAATAACAAAATGTGTACTATATATGTATACACTATATACAGCGCCTTGCAAAAGTATTCACCCCCGTGACTTTTTACCTATTTTGTTACATTACAGCCTTAAGTTCAATGTTTTGTTAATCTGAATTTTATGTGGTGGATCAGAACACAATAGTCTAAGTTGGTGAAGTGAAATGAGAAGAAGATATACATGAAACTATTTTTTAGAAATAGAAAACAGAAAATGGTCATGTGCGTATGTATTCACCCCCTTTGTTATGAAGCCCATAAAAAGCTCCGGTGTAACCAATTACCTTCAGAAGTCACATAATTAGTGAAATGATGTCCACCTGTGTGTAATATAAGTGTCACATGATCTGTCATTACATACAGTATAAACACATTTTTTGAGAGGCCCCAGAGGCTGCAACACCTAAGCAAGAGGCACCACTAACCAAACACTGCCATGAAGACCAAAGAACTCTCCAAACAAGTAAGGGACAATGTTGTTGAGAAGTACAAGTCAGGGTTAGGTTATAAAAAAATATCCAAATCTTTGATGACCCCCAGGAGCACCAACAAATCTATCATAACCAAATGGAAAGAACATGGCGCAACAGCAAACCTGCCAAGAGACGGCCGCCCACCAAAACGAACGGACCGGGCAAGGAGGGCATTAATCAGAGAGGCAGCACAGAGACCTAAAGTAACCCTGGAGGAGCTGCAGAGATCCACAGCAGAGACTAGAGTATCTGTACATAGGACGACAATAAGCCGGACGCTCCATAGAGTTGGGCCTTATGGCAGAGTGGCCAGAAGAAAGCCATTACTTTCAGGG